>MU720322.1:43857-66045 GCA_026770625.1 Nicotiana glauca | reverse complement strand
AATATTATTAATAGTATTTTTTTCATGTTATAGATAGATTTTTTTTTCATTTCAACAAATGAGTATTTTTTTTCATGATATAAAAAAGTATTTTTTCATTTTAACAAAAAAAATACTTTTATTCACGTAGAAAAAGTATTTTTTTTCATTTCAACAAAATGAGTATTTTTTTTTTCATGATGTAGAAAAAATATTTTCTTTTATTTTAGTAAACTGAGTACTTTATTTTCATGTTGTAGAAAAAGTACTTTCTTTTTCCACAAAAAAAGAGTATTTTTTTTAGTTATGGAGCACAAATTTTAACGTTATTCTTGTGTAAAAAAGTAAAGGGGGAGAGGGGATGAGTAGAATAACATAAAAAAATATTTTTCTGAAAATTATTTTCTACTCTCTAACCAAACACTAAAAAATATTTTTCGGAAAAAGTTTTTCACTCATAAACCAAACAAGGAAAAATAAGTGATAAACTCACTCATTTTCCATAGAAACATGTTCCTTCGCACCAAACACACCCTTAGTTTGATCCATTTTTGCGGTTTGAGATCAGCGTTATATGTGTTACATCATTTCTCTATTTTATTTTTGGGATTGTTATCCAAATAGACGTCGCTTACTTTTTTCTAGCTGATATACATAGATTACACATTGATTATATACAATTATACATTCGCTAGCTATGTTTTTAGTTTAAGATATTAGATGTGTGGCTATTTGAATTAATACGTTTTTATTTTTCTTATTTCTCTAACATCATAGCACAATAAAACACGTCCATCTCCGTTTTCCATTCTTTCTAATTTTCACTATTTCCCCAATGTTCCCAAAAAGACAACCGTATCCACTTGGCGTCGGGAATTTGTTATTGGTCAAACGCCAGGTATATACAAGACGATATGAATTGCACATTTCGAAAATTAATAGTAGTACTTTTGCTTCGGAAATAATGGGAATTTCAATATTACATTCAGTAATTACTTCTTTAATTTATTACAGTACTAGCATGTAGATATCCTAATAACAACAACAACATACTCAGTATAATCTCACATAGTTAGGTTTGGAAGGATGGTGTGTACGCAGACCTTACCTCTATCTTTGTGGAGGTAGAGAGACTATTTCCAATAGACCCTCGGCTCTGGCAAGCATAGGTACCATAATAATAACAAGAAACAAGACGGGACTACACTAAAAAACCATGTAAAAGCAGCATATACAACAAGATAGGTAAAAAAAGGAAGGAAAAAAAAAACAGGTATTCAAATAAGCCTACTACCAACCAAATGCAAGAGTACGTACTAACACTTTCGGTATTAATAATCTAAACTACCTAACCTACTATCATAATCTTCAACCTCCGCACTTTCCTATCACGGGTCATGTCCTCAGTCAGCTATAACTGCTATGTCTTGCCTAATCACCTCACCCCAACTCTTCTTCGGCCTGCCTCTACCTCCCCTAAAGCCCTCCAATATCAACCTCCCCCCGCCCAAACCCCCTAAATAAGCTTAAATTTAGATCCTATATATTCAAGCATTCGGACAACCAAACATAGTGCGATATCAAGGAAATTGTTTAAGAAAAAGAAATTTCTTCGCCTAATACTCCCTCGATGCTGGAAAATTGGGAGATTCCAGGAAATGATTTTTAAAAAAGAGCTTTTATATTTCCATTGTGCCTCTAGCGAAATTTAAATTTTAGACCATAACCAAATATTTGATACTTAATATTTTACGTACTATTATATTACTATACACTATTTTCACAAGTTTTAATAATTTTAATTAATTTTAAACTCTGATGTGATATTTTCTTGTCAAACTAATTACATATCACATCAGTATTTTTTTCCACTGATATTTGTAAATAAATGTGTCCAATTAACAAACTAAAAGATACTAGTCCATGACAATATAATAATCACAGCAGTTAAAAATAAACGTATCCCAAATTATTACATAAAATAACCGAAAAAGGGAAAGGAGCCTCTCAGATAAAATTTTTTTTTTTTTATCTTACGAGGTTAACTATTTTTAAGCGCAGTAAGAAAATGAAAACAAAGAATTAGTAAATTAAAAGCGTATTAGAACCTACAAGTGTCAAGTAAAGGGAGAGTCATAACAAGATTGCAACTTCCTTAGAAATGGTGGTTAACGTAAGCCAGTGAAGTAACTAATGGATAGGTGACCAATTTAGGCTCTTGCTTTCGTCCTTCAAACTAGGGATGTACATAGGTCGGGTTGGTTCGGATTTTTCAATTACCAAATCAAACCAATAGTGTCAGATTTTTAAATCTATAAATCAAACCAAACCAACAAAGTCGGGTTTTTCAATCTCGGATTTTTTTCTATTTTTTTCGGGTTTTCGGTTTTATTTTCCCCGATAAGTTTTCATAGCACAAATATATAAATTGTGTTCCACATATTTCTCTAGTCCTACAAGGATATAACTATATAATGTATTTTTCAAGAAAATAATACAATAATATGAGATGAGGCATAGCATTGCACTAAAATATTCAATAACAAAAATATTAAAATCCATAAAGAAAATATTACTAAGTAATAAGTCAATATTAACATAATCTAAAAGTACTATATTAAGTCATGCTAAAATAAGTACAACTATAAGTATATTAGTTATACAACTAAGCACTAAATTAAAAGATAAACTAAGTTATGCATTTATAATATAAACAATGCAAAACTAAAAAATAGATATCCAACGCTATTGTCATTTCTAGAGCTGTCAATATGGGTTGGGCCGGGCTAGCCCAGCCCACATGGGCTTTAGCAATTGAGGGTTGGGCTGGGCTAGCCCACCATTTTGACGGGCCTTATAATGGTCAGCCCACCCCAGTCCTATGTGGGCCGCGGGCCTCCACGGGCCAGCCCATCATTTTTAAAACTATAATTTTATATTTTTTCTTTAAGTTCTAACCTAAAAAAAGATAATTATTTAAAAGTTAAAAAATACTTGTTGGGAAAACTTCGCAAAGCTTAATAACTTTTTATATTGTTCCAATATATCACAATAAATACTAAAAACAATAAAAGACAAGACTATATTTCATTCACTAAAAGTCAAAACTTAAAACAAACTATTCAAGCGAACGTTCATGATGCTTATGAGATATCCAACACATCATCTTCATCAAACACATTTGAATCCGCTTGTGGCAAGGTTGTCTTAACATCTTCACTTTCATCTACAAGTCATATGCAATATTAATTACTTAAATATTTAAAATAATAAAATTTTAAAATTAATAATATTTAAATTGACATTAAAAAAAAATATTATCAGTTTGAATTTGGGAAAACCTGTGCAGCCAATTTCGAGTAGTAACAAGTGTCTGAACATTTTCATAATAAATGCAACTTCTATACTTTGTAAAAACACGCCACCAATGCTAAATGTTGACTCTGATGCTACAATGGTAATAAGAATACTAAGTACATCATATACCATCATTGAAAGATCGTGATATTTTCTAGAATGGTCCTTCCAATACATGACAACATCCTTCTCCTGAAACTTCTCAAGCCCACGTTTTGGTTCCTCTTAGTAAAGATCCAATTCTGACTTTACGTCTTTAAAGGCAGTATACTTTTTATTTTTTATATATATTTTAAATAATTATTTTATTAGGCCCACGGGCCGGTCCGGCCCAGCCTCAGTCAAGCCTCAAGGGCCACGGGCATACTCGGGTCGGGCTTAAAAGCCTCGTTTTTAAACGGGCTCCAAATATTCTAGCCCAGCCCTGCTAAATCACGGGCTGGGCTGGGCTGGGCTAACGGGCCAAGCGCATATTGACGGCTCTAGTCATTTCTAGTGTTGACTTGAATTTTCTTTGTTAGCATTTGTATTGATGGGAAGTTTATTTGAATTACTACCTTTATGAACTATAAAATTTATTGAACCATTCAAAAAATGTTAATTCCAAACTTGAAATAATATGTTTAAAGATAAAACTGTGAAAAAGTTTAAGAAATATTTATGAATTGTATTAAAAATAAATATTCATATGTATAAAATATTTGTAAAAATTGAATAAATGTAATATCGGGTTGGTTTGGTTTCGGTTTGACTTTTTTTTTATTTAAAACCAAACCAAACCAATTATGGTCGGGTTATTTTTTTCAACACCAAACCAACTCATTATCGGATTTTCTTTTTCCAGTTTGACTCGAATTAGCAGTTTGGTGCGGTTTATCGGTTTTCTTTGTACACCCCTTACTTCAAAACATCAATATTTCCACTAATTAAGAAATCGATCCTCATTTAAGATCAGAACCAATATCTTAACATTCAGACTTTAGGTAAACTACGTAGCTCAAAATGAGCTTAATTATACGATAAATTAAAGACCTACCTCCATTAACATCTTTTGGTGAATTTAAGTTGGAAAGTTTCATTTGTATATTGGACGTTTAACAACTCTTCTAATTACGGCACTAAATATATACACAACCCTTTAATTATTTTTGGGAAGATGGAGGAATTATGTGTTAGTGTGACGACCCGACCCGTCGTCTCATGAGTTACCGCTCCGTTTCCCCCATTTTATGCTTCTTCATGTTTCATTCTCAGTAGTTGGTGTGTTATAGTTGATTTGGATTGGTTTTGGTGGAAATGAGACACTTAGTCTCTTTTAAGAAGGTTTAAGTTGGAAAAGTCAACCGGACATTGACTTATGAGTTAGAAGGCTCGGATGTAATTTCCGGTGATTCAGTTAGCTTCGGAAAGTGATTTGTGACTTAGAAGTGTGATCGGAATTGATTTTGGAGGTCCGGTGTAGAATTAGGCTTGAATTGGCGAAGTTAGTATTTTGGCGAATTTCGGTTGGTAGGTGAGATTTTGATCCGGGGATACGAATGGAATTCTGAGAGTTGCAGTAGCTTCGTTAGGTGATTTTGGATGTGTGTGCAAAATTTCAGGTCATTCGGAGGTGTTTTGGTAGGGTTTTGATCAAATGCATATTTTGGAAGTTTTTATGAAACTTAAGCTTGAATCCGATGTGATTTAATGATTTTAGCATTGTTTGATGTGTTTTGATGATTGGAACAAGTTTGAATGATGTTTAAGGATGTGTTGGTGCTTTTGGTTGATGTCCCGGGGGCCTCGGGATGATTTCGGATGGTCAACCGGACCATTTGTAACCTTTGGGAGTTGCAGGAAATTGCAGATAAGATGTTGCAGGTATTAAGCCTATGCGATCGCAATAGCATGGTCGCGATCGCATAGAAGTAATTGGGCAAGCTAGATTTTTGTTCTCTGCGTTCTCACTAGTGGGATGCAATCGCATAGTAGGAAGTGAGGGCCCAGCTGAGTTGCTCTATGCGATCGCATAAGGTGGTCCGGTATCACATAGTTCTGGCCAACCGTTCATTGCGTTCGCATAGGGTTGTGGTGCGTTCGCTTTGTTGATTTTTGAGGCTGTGGAATTTTGTTCATTGCGATCACAAGCCTTGGGCCGCGATCACATATAAGGAAAGTACTGTAGCGGACAGAAGGGTTTTAAACATATCCTCCGCGAGTTTAAACCATTTTTCCTCCATTGTTGAGCACCTTGAGAGCTTTTTGGGAGAAATTTAAGAGGGTTTCGACGGGAATTGATTGGAGGTGAGTCATATGGCCTAAAAACATCATTTTATTGAAGAATCAACCCTTAAATTCATGGAAATTTGAAAGAAAATTTTTGTAAAAACTAGGGCTTGACTTTTGAAATAAAAATTTGGGATTTGGGGGAGCATTTGAGCTCGGATTTTGGTAAATTTGATATGTATAGACTCGTGGCGAGATGAGGAATCCGGTGATGTAAATTTTGTAATTTTTCGAGAAGTGGGCTCGGGGCTCAGGTTTTGCTAATTTCGAGATTCTTGATATTTTTCGATTGTCTTCGATTGGGTATTGTTCCCTTAGCATATTGTGATGTATTTGCTTTGATGTTGGCTAGATTCGATGCGCGTGGAGGCCGGTTTGAGGGGCAAAGGCGTCGCGAGCTAGAGACTTCGCCGATTCGAGGTGAGTAATGATTGTAAATGATAGTCTGAGGGTTTGAAACCCCAAATTTTCACACCATAGTGCTGTATTGAGGTGACTTGCACGCCGGATAGCGAGCGTGGAGTAGACCACCGTTGGGGGATTGTGACTTGGTCCGTCCGGTTGTTGATTTTACCGCGTAATTGACTGAAACTTACATGATATTATCATGATTTGGGCTGATTTCCATATTTGGGCTTCGTGCCAATTATTTGAATCCTTCAGGGATTGATATCACCGTTTTCGCATTATTTTTGCATATTATTTGATCTCGGTCTAAGGGTTTTAATACTGTTTCGCAAACTCAGCCATCTTTCTAAGATTTGAAAACTTAAATTATATTTTATTGATGTTTTGAGCTGATAGCTATTATTTTAACATTGCCCAGTGTTATATGTGCATTTCTGGACTGAGCATGGATCGGGCTGCACGCCGCAACGGTGTTATATTGATATTGAGGCCGAGAGCCTAGTTGATGCCACAAGATGGCTTGATATTGCGCTTGGGCTGTAGGAGCCCCTCCGGAATCTGTACACACCCCTAGTGAACGTCGTCGACGTTAAATGGATTGGGCTGCACGCCGCAACGGGTACCGGAGTGTGCCGTCATATGCATTGCATTGCACTCATGCATTTGTTCCTATTTGTATTACTTGTCCTGGCTTCCAGCACTCTCATTTCATAGGCATCCATGCTACTACTTGCACTAATTACCTGATATCCTGGTGTCATTTGTTAGCGAAGTGATGTGCCCGAGGGGCTGACTTTTGTGATGTCTTGCACTACTTGTTTCACATTCATTTGCTTAACTGTTGGAGAAAGATATTTTCAAAAGAGGTTTTAAACTGAGCCCAGATATTTCTAAAGATGTTACGGTTTCACTGTTTTCTCAAAGGGTTACACTGTCCTATATAGCATGATGGATTGCTTTATGTGATTTCTTGCTGCTCAGTTATTATTTACTTTTATTACTCACTGAGTTGGAGTACTCAATTTACTCCATGCACCTCGCGTGCAGATGCAGGTATTTGTTTACCCGGTAGCGGGTTTGAGCTGGTTGAGGATTTTGCTATCGTAGCTGAGCAAGGTGACCGCCAGCGTTCGCGGCACCGGATTTCTCTTTTTTTTTATTCTAAATTTTAATCTATATATTACAGACCTTGTAGTTGTATTAGAAATCCTTCTGGATGCTCGTGACTTGTGACACCCCGATCGTGCTGTGTGGGATTGTAATTACATCAATTAATTTCATTAAATCATTCTCGAACTGTTATATAACTGATTAACTACTTAAAGTGGTGTTCTAAAATGGTCTAGCTGGCCTTGTCTTCACGAGAGGCGCCATCACGACCGGGTTTGGGATTTGGGTCGTGACAAGTTGGTATCAGAGCCTAGGTTACTAGGTCTCACGAGTCATGAGCAGGTTTAGTAGAGTCTCGCGGATCGGTACGGAGACGTCTGTATTTATCCTCGAGAGGCTGCAGAACCTTTAGGAAAACTTCACATTCTTGAATTCTCATCGTGCGTCCTTGATTCAGCTTGAAAGGAAACTTTTGAAATTCCTTCCATATGTTCATATGCGTGCATGAGCTCTCAGTATCAGATGTGCCTTGATGGCTTGTGATTCTCCGATCAAGGGGCGAGATGTAATCTCTGTGAGTTTGATGTTGGGCTAGTCTGGAGGACTTGAGGCCGGATCTTTGCCATGGCTTGAGCACCGAGGTGCTGATTGTGTGAGCAAGTGTTTTGAACTTATATGTTCGGTATTGTCCCTATTAGCCAGAATGGCGGTTGGATATCCATGTGATGAGTATGTTAGTACTGCGAAATGTATCTATGTGATTTGGTAGTGACGAAGAAGTCTGCTGGATAATAGAGGAACTGTTAAGTGTTCGACTCCTATTGTGATTTGAGGTGTAACCCGAGTTATGGGCGCGTGAAGAACATTTTCGTGTCTCCTAGTTGGGGAGTGTAGTGCATTTATGTGGCGGTATGAGTTCAGACCCAGGAAGACTAAATGACTTTATAACGTGTATGTTGGTAGAAGGTATGCTGAAATGCTAAATTGAGGCGAGGAAGGTGGGTTATCTCCTGCGGAGTGTTCCTAAGTGGTATGATCCTTATGTGTATGTTAGAAGATCTCATATGTAATTGAAGGGTACGTGTTGAAATTTGGAAAATTCGGGTCGCTTGAGAGAGTGGACTCAACTGATGTAGAGATGAATGTGAGATGTGTAGAGGATCACAGTACTAGACGATCTGTGTTTTCACAAACTTGTAGACGATTTGAGTTTAATCTCACTATGATATTGTGGCATCATTAGAGTAAAAGTATTATGGGTTATTGAGTGTGTCCTGATATATGGCTTCGAGCCAAGTTGGGGAGGCTGATGTTGATTAGCTGATTGCACGGTTATGTGCTATGTTGGTTCCGGTTTGAGGAATGATGGCGAATCAGTTCTGGTCGCGAAAATTGAGCCGAGGATGGCACAAGTGAAGTAAAATTGTGATAGAGGTCATATTATGTTGTATAGAGTATGAGAATCACGGAATGTCTAGAGTGTTTTTGGTAAAGAATGCTCTTCGCATAGAGCAAGGATTTGCCTGGTTGTATTGGGATGAGGATTTCATTTTGCGGCATCGGCGTGCCAATGAGGCACGGGTGGTTCTGTTCGTTAGGTCAGGTAATGTGCAGTTTGAATAAGAGTGAATGACTTTCGAGAATGGTTCCAATGTGTTCAAGATTCTACATGTGACAATCAGGTGTCTTAAATTTGTGTATGAGGTTAGAGACTGTGTTTTCATTAGAAAATGTCAAGACTTGTGTTATTTTTATGTTAATTATGGGATTCTACGCATCAGTATCAGGAAAATAAAGGTAACGGATTTAGATTCGCAAGAAGTTCTTCATAGTAGATTATTTTGGGAATGTAGTATTTCCGAGAATATTTGAGAGAGTGTTCAGTGGCTCATGGGTTTGAGACAGTGTGGTCTTATTCTTGGGTCTCGCGTGGTGAGCCTGGGTAGAGGCATTGTGGTGCTACAGCAAGAGGGGATATCAAGTTGAAAATGAAACAGAAGGAAATCTAGATAAATGAAGCAGCTTGTTAGTGGACCGAATCGGTATGGTACGGATATGATTAATTCTTCGTATGTGTTCAAGGTAATGAGCCCTTACAGGTATTTTGCACAAAGCTCTTGAGTTCTGACAGCTTGCTTAGCTCGGTTTGGATCGAAGGATTCAGCCCTAGCAGTTTAGCTCGTGCAAATGGAATTGGGAGAGAGATCTTGTTGGGTTTTACCGCGATTTGGAGATGTATATTTTCTATGTGCATGTGGAGCATGGAATGTGTAATAACTTTCTTCTAGATGGGATCGATGGGAGTTCTTGACAAGTTGAGTACGTAGATGTTTATGGTTAGGAAGGGATATGGAGTTCTCATGTTATCCTAGGGTAGTATGGTATATACGGTATGTTGTGGAGGATCGAGATTCGTGTGTGTAAGGTTACAGTTCAGTTCTGAATGGAGAGTCATTAAATTCTTAAGCAGCACAGGCAATTTTAGGTGATTAGAGAATCGAGCTTTAGATGATTAGGGTGAATGATCTTCACATGACTAAGGAAATGGTATTGCTAACCATAGTGATTTGACGGGGGTATATGTTTCCGAAAAAGGGCAATGGGATTAAGTTGATGGCACTTCGATAGTATTGCGGTGCTTTCTTATTAGGTCAATTGCCGATATCTGATTTTGTTTGATGGTACAGGGGAAATTTTAGAATATCTTTCGTGGAATGATTGGGTACTTGAAGTGTGATATGTATTCATACGATGGAATTCGGGACCAGGTATGGTGATTCGTGTGCTATATGGAGTTGGAGACTGGGAGTTCTCAAGTACAGACTATGTAGTGGTTGTGGATCGTGTGTATTGGTACCGTTTAGCGGCTATTGGGATTTGGAGGCTGAGTGGATCTTTTTTTGCTTGGTATGTTAGATTTTGGATATGATGTTGGGGTGTGGACTGGCTGTCTCAGTGTTGGGTTATTCTAGACCATTGCGCTATGGGCTATGCCGGAAAATGCCACGGGTTGAGTGGCGAGGTGCATCGAATTATGTTCTAGTAGAGTGGGTTGTATTCCAAAGACCAGCGGATGCTGGGGAGGACTGCTTTTCTTAATTGGGACTTCGTGATGGATGTCAGTGCAGAGGTTTCTACCATTGGTTTAGCTCCGGTGTTGAGGGACTTTTCGGATGCGTTTCTTGTTGCCGGGCATATCGCCGGGCGAAGTTATGGATTTCGGTATCGATTTGGTACCGAGCACCGTATCGTATGACTCCGGCAGGAGTTATAGTAGTGGGAGGAGCAGCTTCAGGCCTCCTTGGTAATGAGTTCGTTGGCAGGCCGATGTGGCTACGCATTCAGCTTGATTTGCTATTTTATGTTGTGAGACGTTATGATTTGTTGATTATGGGCACATGTGGTGCGGTTCTATTGGGTATTCATAGTGAAAGTCGAGCGGGAAGAGTAATTGGATGTTGCTCGATAAATGGAGTGTTGGTTATGACCTATCGAATTGCGTGTCGTATGTCATTTGTTTTACCGTGGATGTAATGAATTGCTTTGGTTTCAGACATCAAATTTTGTGTGGTTGTCGATTTTGAGCAAAGTGACTTGAGGTGCTTCATGTGTAATAGTGTTTGGATAGGATCGCGCATTATAGCGAGGCTACGTGGAGATATGACCTTTCAGGGTAGATTCATGTGTTCTATTCTATGATGTGAGACGGGATCTCAGCCTTGTGTTGTGATGGTACTGATGAGCTTGAGGTACAACTCTTTCGTGTGAGTCATTTTCGTGATTTGAGTATGTTCAGACCGTTTCTTATTGGCGCACGAATCATGCAAGTTGTGGCTTAGGCCTGTATTAAGGTGTCATATCACCAGAGTGGTGTGTTGGATTCGAGGTGATCTTTGGGGTCACTAATGAATACGAACATATTTGATTTCAGCTTGTTGGAAGGATAATATCGAAGTACGGCTCGGAAATCTGTTGTGGTATTAGTCAAAAGGGGAGTGACTTCATGAATGATTGATCTGATGAATGGTTACGGTTTGCTACATGTTTCATTTATCGTTGGCAGTATATGAAAGTGTCGGAATAAGACTTTAGCTAAATAAGAGGTTTTCTATCGGTATCTGGTTGTTGTGGGTAACTACTGTGAATAGAAGTTATCGTTTCGAGTGCTTGGATTATGTGGTATATCATATGATTTCACCTGAGGTTGCAGGTATGGGTTATTACAGCTGGTTCGGGATTATTCAAAGTATAGGTGTGAGGTTTTGATCGTATTGATGGCTTCAGAAGTGAAAAGGTAGTTCTATGATTTATGGTCTAGACTGGATTGGGTAATTTCAGCTATGTTGTACTATCGGACCTATATGAGATAGGGTGACGCGGGATCACCACCGGGTATATACTTGGTAAGGTTATTCAGCTATTGGTCGGCTTCTAAGACAACTCTAGGTACGCTCGAGGACGAGGTTGGTTTAAGTTGGGGAGGATGTGACGACCCGACCCGTCGTCTCATGAGTTACCGCTCCGTTTTCCCCATTTTATGTTTCTTCATGTTTCATTATTAGTATTTTGTGTGTTATAGTTGATTTGGATTGGTTTTGGTGGAAATGAGGCACTTAGTCTCTTTTAAGAAGGCTTAAGTTGGAAAAGTCAACCGGACATTGACTTATGAGTTAGAAGACTCGGATGTAATTTTCGGTGATTCGGTTAGATTCGGGAAGTGATTTGTGACTTAGAAGTGTGATCGGAATTGATTTTGGAGGTCCGGTGTAGAATTAGGCTTGAATTGGCGAAGTTAGTATTTTGGCGAATTCCGGTTGGAAGGTGAGATTTTGATCCGGGGATCAGAATGGAATTCCGAGAGTTGTAGTAGCTTCGTTAGGTGATTTTGGATGTGTGTGCAAAATTTCAGGTCATTCGGAGGTGTTTTGGTAGAGTTTTGATCAAATGCATATTTTGGAAGTTTTTACCCGGTAGTGGGTTTGAGCTGGTTGAGGATTTTGAAATCGTAGCTGAGCAAGGTGACCGCCAGCGTTCGCGGCACTGGATTTCTCCTTTTTTTATTTTAAATTTTAATCTATGTATTACAGACCTTGTAGTTGTATTAAAAATCTTTCTAGATGCTCGTGACTTGTGACACCTCGGTCGGGCTGTGTAGGATTGTAATTACATCAATTAATTTTATTAAATCATTCTTGAACTGTTATATAAATGATTAACTGCTTAAAGTGGTGTCCTAAAATGGTCTGGCTGGCCTTGTCTTCACGAGAAACGTCATCATGGCCGGAGTGGGGTTTGGGTCGTAACAGTTAGGGATATAGTATATATGCCATAGATCCAATATCATATTTGAAAATTTGAACATATTTTTGTGAACGTTATTCGATATAAAAATATATGGCATTCTTTTATCAAAATTATTATTAATTGTTTGATTAATTTGATAAGGTCCTTGATTAAATTTTGAGACTTGTCATCGTGATAGAGATCATGATAATGAGAGCAAAGTCTCTTACAATTTAATCTAAATTTGTTCTTGATTGTAGGATTATTAATTTGGACATTAGTAATCCGGTTAGATCAATATTTATGTGATCATCTTTATGGGATAAAGATTAGTTGATCTCATTAACTAAATCACATAGATAGGTGATGCATATAGAGATATGATCATTGAACTGACTCATTGGATAATTCCTAATGGTTAGAATTAGTATAAATTGTCAATGGGATATTCTCTTGAAGAATGTGATGTAAAAGTTTCCTTTGACCTGAGATCGTCATAGTAATTGATAAGTTATTTATTATGCTTTGATACTCGACACCTATGGTCCTAGGGCAATATTTGAAAGGATATTGATCAAGATGGAATCTGTCAACTCTTGGTAATGAGTTTAAGCTCTATGTTGTCATGAATTATAAATGAACAAACTGAGACCTTGGCCAGGGCAATTGAATGCAAGAAGAAATGAGTTTCTTAGGTCATTCAATGGTCGATTATATTTAACAAGAACACATAGTTGGTCGCCTATTTGGATTTGACAGTTGAACCATATCCTAGAGTGATCCAGAGCTATAAGGACAGAAGAAATTACTACATTATTCTTCTACTGGTTCTTGAAAGTAAATTGTATACTTCATTCTATCTGGTCGTTAAGGAGTGTTGCTATACGCCACCCTTGATTAGTATATTGATGTGATCAATTTACTATCGGCTTAGTATTGAACCTATGGGGTCGCACACTAACGAGTGTTCTGATCATTGCAAAAGGATTAATTACTTTATTATTTGATAATTAAATTAAGGAATTTAATTAGTCAAATAAATTTAGTTATTAGTCCAAATAAAATATTATTATATTATTTGCTAGCACAGATGATATAATTAATATTGTGAATAAATTGAAGTTTCTATTTGGACAAAATTATTAAATTGTATCTCTTGGTTGAAATATATATATATATGAGATATATATATATATATATAATTAATATTTGTGTATATAAGGTGTATATATATACAATATTAATGAAGAACTCTTGATCCAATTTTAATTGGACATGGAATTCCATGAAAGAATTCCTACGGAAGAATTCAATTCAAACTCCTCAAGATCTTGGAAGATTCATTCCATTTAGAATGGGATATATTTTTCAATGGAAAACTTTTACAAAGTTAATAAAGGAAGTTTGTCATATTCATTCCATTTAGAATGGGATATATTTTCCAATGGAAAACTTTTACAAAGTTAATAAAAGAAGTTTTTATGGGATATATTTTTCAATGGAAAACGTTTACAAAGTTAATAAAGAAAGTTTGTCATATTCATTCCACTTAGAATGAGATATATTTTTAAATGGATTCAACTTTTATATTAAAAAGACTTAGTCTTGATTTAGAATTGTAAGACATTCAATTGTAGTAGCAAAGCTATTAATTCTTCCATATTTTTCATCTTCCATTTTTGAAATGAAAATAAAAGGTTTGAGAAGCCGTAAAAATCAAGAGAAAAATATTCTTGACAATAATAGTTCTTGTCATGTAACATTGAGTTGAGATTTTTTAGAAAAATTTCAGCACAATATTTTTGTTCAATTTGTTCACGGGTTTCATTGATCAAAGAGTTGATAGCAAGGATCGGTCTCGGTGTGGATACGTATAGAGTCTTTGCAGTATCAAAGAAAATTTTGAAACAAGACTCTCTTCACTAGGTACGTCTTAGATTTGATCTTTGATAGGTAAATAATTTTTAAACACGAAAAGTTCTGCCTATGATTGCTATTATCTTCCGTTGCGAGTTAAGAACACATATAAGCGATCATACAGTGGTATCAGAGCTTGTATTTATATTTTATTAACGAAATATTTTAAAGATTATATTTGAAGAGTTCAAACCATAATACATGTGTCTTGTGCTATAATCAAATTATTTGAATACATATGTATTTATATTATTTTATTCACGTATAAGTTAACTATTGTGATAGTTAGTATCTTATATTTAAAATTTTTATATTAGATACAACGAATATCTATAATAGGTTATTGGATTCTACTATTATTTTATTTGTTATTAGTTCATGAGATGTTAATTAATAATAATATTCTGGCATGGATTATTTTTGTGATATATATAAGATAAATATGTTGAATTTAGTTTTTATTGTCATGTGCTTGTTCATTACATAATTTTGAATTATTTATTACATGTGATGTAAATTAATTTAAGACTAAGTATGTAAACAACTTGAACTAAATTCACATGCTATAAAGATTTGATCTTCATGTTATTAAAAGTTATTTTAGTAAAAATTTCCTCTCACTAAAATTTGAGTTCTTGAATAATAAATATAAGATATTTTATTATAGAGCTATCCATCAAAGTAAATAATTTTGCTTATTTCTTATTTATAAGGAGCGGCCTGACTACCAGGAGACTTATAGTTTGAGAATATGTTAAAATTATTTATTGCATTATATGTATGGATTGAAAGAATTATTCAATTTTTTACTAGACGCCTGGACTACCCGGGGAGTATAAATGTGACGACCCAAAGGGTCATCACCGGATTTCTCTCTTTTTTCGTGCTTCCAAGGCCTTGAAAACCTCACTTTTAGTTGCCTCGATTTGCATGCGCAGTCCGGGCGCGTAGACGGAAAGATTATATGTTAAATTCTGTGAAAATTTTCAAAATGTGACTTTAATATGAGTAATATTGACTTTGGTCAATATTTTAGGTAAGCGGACCCGGACCCGTGATGTGACAGTCCCGAAGGGTTCGTAGAAAAATATGGGACTCGGGCGTATTTCCGGAATCGAAATCCGAGGTCCTGAGCCCGAGAAATGAATTTTTGTGTAAAATTGTTTTTCTGGAATTTATATGGAATTTTGAAATGAAAATTAATTAAAAGACTATCGTATCGGTCTCATATTTTGGTTCCGATGCCAGTTACAAGTCTTATATATGGCTTAAGCGCTATCTGTAGAGTTTGGTTTAAAACGGATATCATTTGACGTGTTTCGGACTTAAAATGGGAAATTTGAGTTTTATGAAAGTTGAAAGAAAATCATGTGTTTTGAGGCTTGATTCTATGTAAACGATGTTATTTTGGCGATTTGATCGCACGAATAAGTCCGTAGGATATTTTTAAGGTTGTATACATGTTTGGTTTGGAGCCCCGAGGGCTCGGGTGAGTTTTGGATAGGTGTCGAGTTGCATTTTTGAACTTTGGAAAAACAGTTGCAGGTCAGGTCTGGTGTCTTCGCATTTGCGAAGGATTTCTCGCAAATGCGAGACTCGCAAATGCGAATCCTCCATCGCAAATGCGAGAAGGGAGGATCTCTACTTGGGTCGCAAATGCGACAACTTGTCCGCAAATGCGAGGGCCGCCCAGTCGCAAACGCGACGTCGACTATCACAAATGCGAAGTCTGCATTGAGGCCCAGTGTTCGCAAATGCGAACTAATATCTCGCAATTCCCAGACCTGCTGGGTTCGCAATTGCGAACTCAGTTCTCAATTCCCATGACTGAGGCCCAGCAATTTCTTACTTAGACGAATTTTAAACCCATTTTCTTCATTCTTTCAAAACACAAACTCCATAGGCGATTTTTCAAGCACAAGCTTTCTTCCAAATCATTTGTAAGTCAACTTTTACTTAATTTCTTCAATCTCTAACATCATTAAATATGTTTTTATCTTAAAATCAAGGATTTACATGGGTGAAAATGTGGATTTTGGGTAGAACCTAGGTTTTCTTAAAATTGGGGATTTGGACCTAAATTTGAGGTCCGATTTCGAAACAAATCATAGATATGAACTCGTGGGGGAATTGGTAACCGGGTTTTGGTTCGAACCTCGGGTTTTGACCACGTAGGCCTGGGGGTGTTTTGGTAATTCTTGAGTAAACCTTTGTGAAATTCATTTTCATGCATTCAAATTGATTCAATTAGCATTTGTTGATACATTCAAGTAATTTGTGACTAGATTCGAGCGGTTTTGTGATGAATTCGAAGGGTAAAGCTATACTAGAGAATTGAGTTGAGTTTGGAGCATTTGAGGTAATTGTTTGATCTAACTTTGGCTTGGGGGAATAGGACTAGGGTGTTGTTTGCTAATTGCTAAATGTGAGTACGGTGTATAGGCATGCTGACGAGTATCTATACACCGGTGTCTAGCATGACCGTGGGTCCTTGTTTGAACTTATTCCGATATTGTTATGACTCTAACATGTTAATTGATAAATCCTATCAAATGGGTAGAGTATGAGGATTGATTGTGAGTTGTAAATTCTTTGGAGCGTTGGCTCGAATAATAAAAGAACTATTGGGTAAGAAATGAAGGAAATAGAAAGTATTATGATTAATCCCTTGCCGGGATGGTTTGAGTATATTGATTATTCTTCCTTGCTGGGATTTAGCTGTTAATTGTGTAATTCCCTAGCCGGGACATTTCGTATTATTTGTTTATCCCCTCGCCCCGTTTGGTTGTGATTGATGTTTGGGTGAGGGAGAGTGATAATGCACGAAGGGTCATTCCGTGCCATATTCTGATTATAATGCACGAAGGGTCATTCCGTGCCATATTTTGATTATATTTGCACGAAGGGTCATTCCGTACCATGTTTTGATTATATTTTCACAAAGGGTCATTCCGTGCCATATTTCGATTATATTTGAATGAAGGGTCATTCCGTGCCATGCTTTGATTATATTTATGCACGAAGGGACATTCCGTGCTCTGATTTGATTATAATTGCACGAAGGATCATTCTGTGCCATGATATGAGAGTTATGTGAGGGAAGGCACGAAGGGTGATGCCGTGCACTTTATTTGATTGCTTTTGGTGAGAATGAGAGTAAATGCACAAAGGTTGATGCCGTGCGACTGTTGGTTTTTCATGCTCTCATTAATTATTGTTATTGTCCTATTTGTTACTTAAACTGTTGACTTTATATCCGGACTGTACCTCCCCTATAGTATGCTCCCCTCCCTCTTAACTGTTTAATTTCTGTATTCTTTCCTTTTATTGCATATATATACATTGAACTGCACAGGTTGATTTGGTAGTCCTGTCTAGCCTCGTCACTACTTCGCCGGGGTTAGGCCAAGCACTTACCAGCACATGGGGTCGGTTGTGCTGATGCTACACTTCTGTGTTTATTTGCACAGATCACGGTACCGGAGCAGCTTTTGGACCACAGTAGTAGGATATTGATCGGGAGCTGACTTTAGTCCAGGGACTTACGAGGTAGACTAGCTGGCGTTCGCAGGCCGAAGTCCCTTTCTATGTTTTCAGTTTGTTTTCATTGTAACGAGATAGACATTTACGTATTTCTATTCAGACTTGTTTGTAGCACTCTTTAGTAGTTCGTGAGATAGCGACACCAGTCTTGGGTAGAGAAATGTTAAACTTCTGCATTTTTGGATTTTTTAGTTATCTATGTTTTAAAGACTTCCGCTTTAATTTAAATGACTCGTTATATTTATATTGTTCTTGTTGAGGTAAAATTAGGGAATGTTTAAAAGGTTTGGCTTGCCTAGCTCCGATAGTAGGCGCCATCACGACTCCTGATGGTGGGAAATCCGGGTCGTGACAAGTTGGTATCAGAGCCCTAGGTTACATAGGTCTCGTTACTCACGGACAAACTTGGTAGAGTCTGAGGGATCGGTACGGAGACGTCTGTGTTTATTCCCCAGAGGCTACAGAGTTAGGAAAGGTTTCACTTTTGTTCTTTCTTGTCGTGCGATTCTGTTTCTCAACTACTGACTGTCTTTCCTCTCTGTTCTTTCGCAGATGGTGAGAACACGTGCTTCCTCTTCTACCGCGCAGCAGCCCGAGCCCCTAGCAGCAGCTCCTGCGAGGGGCAAAGGCCGAGGCCGTGCCAGAGGCCGAGGCAGGGGCAGAGCTCAGCCCCGGGCAGTAGTCCCAGAGGTGGAGCTCATATTGACTATGATGAGGAGGTTCCAGCCCCAGCAGCTTCGGTCGGCCCAGCTCAGGTTCCAGGAGGGGTCATGGTCACCCCAGATCTTCAGGACGCTTTAGTCAGATTGGTAGGCTTTATGGAGAGTGTCACTAGAGCAGGTTTGCTGCCAGTAGCACCAGCCACTTCTCAGGCTGGAGGAGGGGTCCAGACTCCTGCTACACGTACTCCGGAGCAGGTAGCTCCCCAGGCTCATGTCCCAGTGGTTCAGTCAGCTATGGCAGCTCAGTCAGGTATTGCAGCCCAGACCGGCGATGGAGCAGCGATATCTTCAGATGCTTTGTGGAGACTTGATAGGTTCTCCAAGCTCTTCACCACCACATTCAGCGGTACTTCATCAGAGGATTCACAGGATTTCTTATTCAGCTGCCATGAGATCCTTAGGACTATGGGTATTGTCAAGACCAATGGGGCCGACTTCGCCACCTTCCGGCTTGCAGGATCCGCCAAGACTTGGTGGAGGGACTATTGTTTATCTAGACCAGCAGGGTCGCCAGCATTAACATGGGATCAGTTTGCAGAGTTGTTTTTGGAGAAGTTTCTCCCAGTTACTCAGCGGGAGGCACTTCGCAGGCAGTTTGAGCGCCTCCAGCAGGGCTCCATGACAGTCACCCAGTATGAGACGCGGTTCATTGATTTGGCACGCCATGCTATTGTTATACTCCCCACAGAGCGAGAGAGGGTGCGAAGGTTTATTGATGGATTGATTCAGCCGATCCGTCTCCAGATGGATATGGGGGCTGGTAGTGAGATTTCCTTTCAGGAGGCGGCCAATGCGGCCCGCACAGTTGAGATGGCCCTTGCACGAGGAGGTGGTCATGTGTCGGATAAGAGGCCTCGTCATTCTAGTAGGTTCAGTGGTACCTCGTCTGGAGGTAGGGATTCTTATGGTAGAGGTCATTCACCGAGGCCCTTTCAGTCAGCACTCCATGTTTCTCAAGGTACTCCAGGCGGTGGTAGTTCTCAGCAGCATTTTTCTTATCAGTAGCCCATCAGTGCACCTCCACTTTAGAGCTTCCGGGGAGGACATTCAGGTCGACAGAGCCAGCAGTCTCAGCAACCGAGGGCTTGTTATGGTTGTGGTGACCCCAGTCACATTGTCAGATTTTGCCCTCGAGCCTCGGGTAGCTCTCAGCAGCAGGGTCCTCGCCCCATGATTCAGGCACCAGGTGATCCATAGCTTGCCCAGCCAGCTAGAGGCGGAGGTAGGGATCGTAGAGGTGGAGGTAGAGACCGTAGAGGTGGAGCTCAGACCGGCAGAGGTAGGGGTCAGCCAATAGCCGATCGTCCCAGAGACATGGTTCGGGGAGGTGGGGCCCAACCCCGATGTTATGATTTGCCAGCCAGGCCAGAGGCTGAGTCTTCAGATGTTGTTATTACAGGTATTATTATGGTCTGTGATAGGGATGCTTCAGTGCTATTTGACCCTGGGTCTATGTATTCATATGTGTCGTCCTCTTTTGCACCCTACCTGAATATGCCTAGTGATGCCTTGGGTATCCCTGTTTATGTATCTACACCGGTGGGTGATTCTATAGTGGTCGACCGAGTCCATCATTCCTATGTGTTAGTGTTTGAGGGTCTTGAGACCCGTGTTGAGTTATTGCTTTTAGACATGGTGGATTTTGACGTTATATTAGGGATGGATTGGTTGTCCCCGTATCATGCTATCTTGGATTGTCACGCCAAGACCGTGACCTTGGCTTTACCAGATTTGCCCCGATTGGAGTGGAGAGAGACCCCAGGACCTGCCACCCGCAGTGTTATTTCACATGTAAAGGCTCGATGCATGGTCGAAAAGGGGTGTTTAGCTTATCTGGCGTATGTTCGCGATTCCAGCACAGAGGTTCCTTCTATTGACTCTGTTTCTATTGTTCGGGAGTTCCCCGAGGTTTTTCCTTCATACCTGCCGGGTATGCCATCCGACAGGGATATTGATTTATGTATTGATCTGGCCCCAGGCACGCAGCCCATTTCTATTCCGTCGTATCGCATGGCCCCGCTAGAGTTGAAGGAGTTAAAGAACCAGTTGCAAGATTTGCTAGAGAAGGGTTTTATCAGGCCTAGTGTTTCTCCTTGGGGTGCGCCGGTGTTATTTGTGAAGAAAAAGGATGGATCGATGAGGATGTGCATTGATTACCGGCAATTGAACAAGGTGACGATAAAGAACAAGTATCCACTGCCGAGGATTGATGATTTGTTTGACCAGCTTCAGGGTGCGAAAGTGTTTTCAAAGATAGATTTGAGATCTGGCTACCATCAGCTGAGGATTAGGGTGCCTGATGTCCCTAAGACAACATTCCGCACTCGGTATGGGCATTATGAGTTTTTGGTCATGTCGTTTGGGTTGACCAACGCCCCAGCAGCATTTATGGATTTGATGAACTGAGTGTTCAAACCTTACTTAGACTTGTTCGTGATAGTCTTTATTGATGATATTTTGGTGTACTCCCACAGCCAGGAGGAGCACGAGCAACACCTCAGAGTGGTTCTTCATACTCTGAAGGATAGTCAGTTGTATGCTAAGTTCTCGAAGTGCGAGTTCTGGTTGAGTTCGATTGCATTTCTGGGTCATATTGTATCAGCAGAGGGTATTCAGATGGACCCGAAGAAGATTGAGGCAGTCAAGAACTGGCCTCGACCAGCATGAGCTACTGAGATTTGGAGTTTCTTGGGGTTAGCAGGTTATTACTGTCGGTTCGTAGAGGGATTTTCATCCATAGCAGCCCCGATGACCAGATTGACCCAGAAGGGTGCCCAGTTCAGATGGTCAGACGAGTGTGAGGAGAGCTTTCAGAAGCTAAAGACAGCTCTGACTACGGCACCGATATTGGTTTTGCCCACAGGCTCAGAGCCTTATACTGTTTATTGTGATGCTTCCCGTATTGAGCTTGGTGCGGTATTGATGCAGGATGGCAGAGTCATTGCTTATGCTTCGAGGCAATTGAAGATCCACGAGAAGAATTATCCAGTCCATGATCTAAAGTTGACAGCCATTGTTCATGCTTTGAAGATTTGGAGGCATTACTTATATGGTGTGACATGTGAGGTGTATACTGATCACAAGAGTCTGCAATACTTGTTCAAGCAGAAGGAGTTGAACTTAAGGCAGCGGAGGTGGTTGGAGCTATTGAAGGATTATGATGTTACTATTTTGTACCACCTGGGGAGAGCCAATGTGGTGGCCGATGCATTGAGTAGAAAGTCCGCCAGCATGGGTAGTCTTGTTTATGTTCCGGTGAGCCAGAGACCGCTTGCTTTGGATATTCAGGCCTTGGCCAATCAGTTTGTGAGGTTGGACATTTCTGAGCCTAGCAGAGTGTTAGCTTGCATGGTCGCTCGTTCTTCATTATTGGACCGTATCCGTGATCGGCAGTTTGATGATCCCCATTTATGTGTCCTGAGAGACACGGTGCAGCATGGAGGTGCCACGAAGGTGACCTTAGATGATGATGGTGTTTTGAGGTTGCAGGGGCGAGTGTGTGTGCCCAATGTTGATGGGATTCAAGAGTTGATCTTAACGGAGGCCCATAGTTCTCGGTATTCTATTCACCCGGGCGCCGCGAAGATGTACCAGGACTTGC
>MU720322.1:24058-34154 GCA_026770625.1 Nicotiana glauca | reverse complement strand
TAAGTAAAACTACAATACTAAAAATCATAACCAACAATGAAAAATAGGAAGAGGAAGGAAAAACTTGTTGAAGAATTCCCCGCCTTGCTCTCAATGTGTTCTTGCCTCCTTAGGTCTAATTTGTGTCAAAAATATGTCTCCCCTCCCAAAAATAATGTTTTTCCATGTATATATACCAATTAGGGTCGGGCCCAAATAATTATACCTTCTCCTAGGCAAAAAAGGACAATATTTCATGCCTGGACCGCGGCAAACCGCGGCAAACCGCGGCGGACCGCGGCAAACCGCGGAAGGCACTGCCTCAAACCGCGGCGCGGACCGCGGTGCCAACTGCGGTGCACTTTCTACTGCATTTTTGGCCCTGTTTCGCTTGGAATTTGGAAAAACGTAAAACATTAAAGTTGTATCCCTTTGCGTTAACTTTCCAACCATATATTATGGAGCCCAAATGGAGGTCTGAGCGAAAAGTTATGTCTATTTTACTAGACAGTGCGCAATATGCCTCTTCGAGTCTTCGTTCGTACTTAATTATCAAATTTGACCCCCGAACACGATCCCGGCTTAATTCCTTGAGCTTTTACTCAGACTTCAAAGCTTCAAATCACTTAAATTCATTCCATAACATCTATATAGCTCGGAATCACACCTACAAGGCATAAAACACACAATTAGTGCAAAACACTAGCGATTAAAGCACAACCTCAACTAAAGTGCAGTAAATTAGAGCGTAATAATCAACTTAAATACGTAATTATAGCCTATCATCATTCGCAAATGCAAACTAATATCTCGCAATTCCCAGATCTGCTGGGTTCGCAATTCCCATGACTGAGGCCCAGCAATTTCATACTTAGACGAATTTTAAACCCATTTTCTTCATTCTTTCAAAACACAAACTCCATAGGTGATTTTTCAAGCACCAACCTTCTTCCAAATCATTTGTAAGTCAACTTTTACTTAATTTCTTCAATCTCCAACATCATTAAATATGTTTTTATCTTAAAATCAAGGATTTCCATGGGTGAAAATGTGGATTTTGGGTAGAACCTAGGTTTTCTTAAAATTGGGGATTTGGACCTCAATTTGAGGTCCGATTTCAAAACAAATCATAGATATGAATTCGTAGGGAAATGGGTAATCGGGTTTTGGTTCGAACCTCATGTTTTGACCATGTGGGCCCGGGGGCATTTTGGGAATTCTTGAGTAAACCTTTGGGAAATTCATTTTCATGCATTCAAATTGATTCAATTAGCATTTGTTGATGCATTCAAGTAATTTGTGACTAGATTCGAGCGGTTTTGTGGTGAATTCGAAGGGTAAAGCTATACTATAGGCTTGAGTTGAGTTTGGAGCATTTGAGGTAAGTGTTTGATCTAACTTTAGCTTGAGGGAATAGGACTAGGGTGTTGTTTGCTAGTTGCTAAATGTGAGTACGGTGTATAGGCATGGTGACGAGTATCTATATACCGGTGTCTAGCATGATCGTGGGTCCTTGTTTGTACTTATTCGGATATTGTTATGACTCTACCATGTTAATTGATGAATCCTATGAAATGTGAAGAGTATGAGGATTGATTGTGAGTTGTAAATTCTTTGGAGCATTTGTTTCGAACAATAAAAGAACTATTGGGTAAGAAATAAAGGAAATAGAAAGTATTATGATTAATCCCTTGCCGGGATGGTTTGAGTATATTGATTATTCTCCCTTTTCCGGGATTTAGCTGTTAATTGTGTAATTCCCTTGTCGGGACATTTCGTATTATTTGTTTATCCCCTCGCCCCGTTTGGTTGTGATTGTTGTTTGGGTGAGGGAGAGTGATAATGCACGAAGGGTCATTTCGTGCCATATTCTGATTATAATGCACGAAGGGTCATTCTGTGCCATGTTTTGATTATATTTGCACGAAGGGTCATTCCGTGCCATGTTTCAATTATATTTGCACGAAGGATCATTCTGTGCCATGCTTTGATTATATTTATGCACGAAGGGACATTCCGTGCTCTGATTTGATTATAATTGCACGAAGGATCATTCCGTGCCATGATATGAGAGTTATGTGAGGGAAGGCATGAAGGGTGATGCCATTCACTTTATTTGATTGCTTTTGGTGAGAATGAGAGTAAAAGCACGAAGGTTGATGCCGTGCGACTATTGGATTTTCCTGCTCTCATTAATTATTGTTATTGTCCTGTTTGTTACTTAAATTGTTGACTTTATATCCGGACTGTACCTCCCCTATAGTATGCTCCCCTCCCTCTTAACTGTTTAATTTCTATATTCTTTCCTTTTATTGCATATATATACATTGAACTACACAGGTTGATTTGGTAGTCATGTCTAGCCTCGTCACTACTTCGCCGGGGTTAGGCCAGGCACTTACCAGCACATGGGATCGGTTGTGCTGATGCTACACTTCTGTGCTCTTTTGCACAGATCACGGAACCGGAGCAGCTTTTGGACCATAGTAGTAGGATATTGATCGGGAGATGACTTCAGTCGAGGGATTTACGAGGTAGCCTAGCTGGCGTTCGCAGGCCGAAGTCCCTTTCTATGTTTTCAGTTTGTTTTCATTGTACCGAGACAGACATTTATGTATTTCTGTTCAAAGTTGTTTATAGCACTCTTTAGTAGTTCGTGAGATAGCGACACCAGTCTTGGGTAGAGAAATGTTAAACTTCCGTATTTTTGGATTTTTTAGTTATCCATGTTTTAAAGACTTCCGCTTTAATTTAAATGACTCTTTATATTTATATTGTTCTTGTTGAGGTGAAATCAGGGAATGTTTAAAAGGTTTGGCTTGCCTAGCTCCGATAGTAGGCGCCATCACGACTTCCGATGGTGAGAAATCCGGGTCGTGACGATAAAATTTAATAAGTTCTTTGTTATCATAATGGTTGAACTCAACTATGACAATAGGATCGACCTGACTACCAGGGGACTATTTGACATAGAGCTATTTAAGAAAATTGTATGGGGATAAAATTGGTAAGAGTACCTACCTTTAAAATATATATGAGAAACGACTTGACTTCCAAGAGGCTTATACGTATTGTTAAAGGATTCCTTTACTCCACTAAAAGAAATAAAGATTTCGTAAACTATACTGAGGAAAAATAGTTTAAAATAATTAGTGAAAATATCATTTAGATAAAAGTCCATGTCTTTATGATATATGCAAATATGTTCTTATATTATTGCCTTTTCTTTTCTACATTTTAGATTTCTCAATATGTCTATTATATCACTGCGTGAAATACTTGAGACCAACAAGTTGGTAGGACCAAACTTTGATGACTGGTATAGAAATTTGAGAATTGTTCTCATGCATAAAAAGCTTATTGATGAGATCGATAAGCCTACAAATATAATTCCACCAGAGAATGATGTTCAAGGCACCAAGGTTTATGAGAAATACTTGGAAGAATGCCTTGCTATTAAGCACATTATTCTCGCTTCTATGAGTTCTGAACTCCAGAGGAAACATCAGAATATGGATCCAACTGCAATCATTGAATATCTTAAGAAGATGGTTGATACACGGTTGGATATTGAAAACTCTCCAGTTGGACCCCTTGTCAATCATATGACTGTTCTTACCGAAGAACATGAGAAGTTAGGGTACAAGCTTGGTAAAGAGCTTTCTGAAGATTTGATCTTGCAGCCAGTATATGATGTTAAATGTTTTCACTGTAAGAAGAAATGGCATTGGAAGAGAAACTGCAAGGAGTATCTTGCAACTCTAAAGGACAAGAAATAAGGTGAGACATTAATGAAAAATGTTTTCAAGGTTTCTTTAGCTACTACTAATTCTTCACTGTGGGTATTAGATACTGGCAGTGGTTATAACATCTGTAATATGTTGCAAGGGTTCAAGATAAGTAGGAGGCTAAAAAAAGGAGAAGTGAGTCTACAAGTTGGAAATGGTGCAAAAGTTGCGGCCATAGCTGTAGGATCAATTTCTTTAATAATGCCTACGGGCAAAGTACTTATGTTGGATGATTGTTATTACGTTCCTAAATTTGTTTCGAACATAATTTCAGCTTCTATGTTAGATAAACGTGGTTTTCACATAAATATAGGCAATGGCATTTGCTCAATTTATTATGGCGATAATTTATATGTGAATGGCTATCTCCAATATGGTGTTTATGTCTTACCTAATGTGAATGCTAATTCAATTATGCATATTTCAAGTCTTAAGAGAAAACGAGATGATCAAGTAAATCATACATACCTTTGGCATTATAGACTTGGTCATATTAGAGAGAAAAGAATTAACAAGTTGTACAAGGAAGGGTACCTTGACAAATATGATTTTGAATCATATCCAACTTGTGAATCTTGTCTCAAAGGAAAAATGACCAAATCTCCATTTACTGAAAATGGAGAAAGAGCTACTGAATTATTGGGACTAATTTATACAGATGTTTGTGGGCCTATGAAAATTCAAGGTAGAGGTGGATATTCTTACTTCATCACTTTCACTGATGATATGTCAAGATATAGATTTGTGTATCTTATGAAACACAAATCTGAATCTTTTGAAATGTTCAAAAGGTTCTGTAGTGAAGTTGAGAAACAGACAGGTAAAAGTATCAAGGTACTAAGATCTGATAGAGGTGGAGAATATCTTAGTGAAGATTTTACTAAGTATTTCAAAGAGAATGGGATTCNAACATACTTACTAAATAAAGTTCCCACTAAGTCAGTCTCTACAACACCATATGAGACATGGAAAGGATGTAAGCCTAACCTTAAATATATTAAAGTTTGGGGTTGTCCAGCTTACGTTAAGAGAATACAGTCTGATAAACTTGACTCAAGATATGATAAATGTAGGTTCATTGGATATCCCAAAGAAACAATGGGATATTATTTCTATCACCTTTCTGACCATAAAGTGTTTATGGCAAGAGGAGCAATCATTTTGGAAAAGGAATTTCTTTTAGAAGGAAATTATGATGGAGAAATAGAACTTAATGAAGTTCAAGAAACTAATGAATCAACACAATATAAAGATCATGAGACCCAAGTTGAAGAACCTTTGTTGGATATTTTGAAGTTTCCATCTTCAATGGGTGAAGTTCAAGAACTAAATGTAGTTCAAGAACAGGTTAATGAACCAGTTCCAAACCAAATTGAACAGAAACCAAATCCAGTACAAGGTGAACAGGTTGTACAGGTACCTCTTAGAAGGTCTACACGAGAACGTCATATACCAACTAGATTAAATCTAATGGTACAAGATGATGTATCAAATTAGGTTAATCATAATAATGATGACCCAAAGACCTATGAAGAGGCTATACAAAGTTCTGATTATTAGAAATGGCAAAAGGCCATGGAATCCATGAAGGAAATTAAAGTATGGACTTTAGTTGAACCTTCAAAGGATATAAAACATATAGGTTGTAAATGAATTTTTAAGAAAAAGATTGGAGCAGACGAAAAGGTGGAGACCTACAAAGCCCGTCTTGTTGCCAAGGGATATCGTCAGAAAGAAGGAGTCGACTATGACAAAACTTTCTCTCCCGTGGCAATGCTCAAAACAATTCAGATTTTGCTTACTATAGCAGCATACTATGATTATGAAATAAGGCAAATGGATGTGAAAATAGCTTTCCTTAATGGTGAGCTAGAAGAGGATGTGTACATGACTCAACCTGAAGGTTTCACATCTTCGTCTGATCATAATAAAATTTGCAAGCTACAAAGATCCATTTATGGACTAAAGCAAGCTTCTCGAAGTTGGAATATTCGCTTTAACAAGACAATTGAAAAGTTCAATTTTGTTAGATGCGAAGAAGAACCTTGTGTGTACAAAAAGGTTAGTGGGAGCACAATTATATTCTTAGTGTTTTATGTTGATGATATATTGCTCATAGGGAATGACATACCGGCATTACAAACTACCAAGATTTGGCTATCTGAACAGTTCTCCATGAAAGACTTGGGAGAAGCAGCTTATATATTAGGAATAAAGATCTATAGAGATACATCTAGGAAGTTGCTTGGACTTTCCCAGTCTTTGTACATTGATACCATCTTAAAGAGGTATAATATGGATAATTTCAAAAGAGGCTATCTACCGATAGGCACTCGAATTACTCTCAGTAGGGAGGATTGTCCTAAAACACCTGAAGAGAGAGAACGCATGAGTAGGATCCCATACGCTAGTGCAGTGGGAGTTATCATGTATACCATGACATGTACACATCCTGATGTGGCTTATGCACTTGGAGTGACTAGTCGTTATCAGTCAAATCCTGGTGAGAAACATTGGAAAGTGGTGAAGACCATTCTTAAGTACTTAAGAAGGACTAAAGATCAATTCCTCATCTATGGAGATTCTGAGTTGAAACTTGAAGGTTATACTGATGCAAGTTTCTCTTCAGATAGAGCTGATAGCAAATCTATTTCTGGTTATGTATTCACCTTAAATGATGGTGCAGTGAGTTGGAAAAGTTCCAAACAAGCTATAGTAGCTGATTCAGTGACTGAAGTAGAATATGTAGCAGCTAGTGAGGCTGCTAAGGAGCTGTATGGATGAAAATGTTCTTAACTGAACTTGGTGTGGTTCCTTCAATAGAAGGTGCGATTCCACTATTGTGTGACAATACTGGAGCTATTGCTCAAGCAAAAGAACCAAGATCACACCAAAAGTCCAAACACGTTCTGCGAAAGTATCACTTAATAAGAGAGATCATTGAACGTGGAGAAGTGGAGATTCAAAAAGTTGATGGAAAGGAAAATGCAGCAGACCCATTCACTAATGCTCTTGGTGCAAAGGAGTTTGACAAGCACAAGTGAAAATTGGGAATGAAGTACAAGAACGATTGGCTCTAGTGCAAGTGGGAGATTGTTAGAGATATAGTATATATGCCCTAGATCCAATATTATATTTGATGATTTGAACATATTTTTGTGAACGTTATTCGATATAAAAATATATGGCAATATTTTATCAAAATTATTATTAATTGTTTGATTAATTTGATAAGGTTCTTGATTAAATTTTGAGGCATGTCATCGTGATAGAGATCATGATAATGAGAGCAAAGTCTCTTACAATTTAATCTAAATTTATTCTTGATCGTAGGATTATTAATTTGGACATTAGTAATCCGGTTAGATCAATATTTATATGATCGTCTTTATGGGATAAAGATTAGTTGATCTCATTAAATAAATCACATAGATAGATGATGCATATAGAGATATGATCATTGAACCGACTCATTAGATAATTCCTAATGGTTAGAATTACTATAAACTGTCAATGGGATATTCTCTTGAAGAATGTGATGTAAAAGCTTCCTTTGACCTGAGATCGTCATAGTAATTGATAAGTTATTTATTATGCTTTGATATCAGACACCTATGGCCCTAGGGCAATAGTTGAAAGGATATTGGGTACGATTAAATGCTTGTAGAATTAGTGATTGATCCAGATGGAATCTGTCAACTCTTGGTAATGAGTTTAAGCTCCATGTTGTCTTGAATTATAAACGACCAAACTGAGACCTTGGCCAGGGCAATTGAATGTGAAAAGAAATGAGTTTATTAGATCATTCAATGGTCGATTATATTTGACATGAACACATAGTTGGTCGCCTATTTGGATTTGACAGTTGAACCATATCCTAGGGTGATCCAGAGCTATAAGGACAGAAGGAATTACTACATTATTCTTCTACTGGTTCTTGAGAGTAAATTGTATACTTCATTCTATCCGGTCGTTAAGGAGTGTTGCTAGACGCCACCCTTGATTAGTATATTGATGTGATCAATTTACTACCGGCTTAGTATTGAACCTATGGGGTCGCACACTAACGAGTGTTCTGATCATTGCAAAAGGATTAATTACTTTATTATTTGATAATTAAATTAAGGAATTTAATTAGTCAAATAAATTTAGTTATTAGTCCAAATAAAATATTATTATATTCTTTGCTAGCACAAATGATATAATTAATATTGTGAATAAATTGAAGTTTCTATTTGGATAAAATTATTAAATTATATCTCTTGGTTGAAATATATATATGAGATATATATAATTAATATTTGTGTATATAAGGTGTATATATATACAATATTAGTGAAGAACTCTTGATCCAATTTTGATTGGATATGGAATTCTATGAAAGAATTCCTACGGAAGAATTCAATTCAAACTCTTCAAGATCTTGGAAGATTCATCCCATTTAGAATGGGATATTTTTTTCAATGAAAAACTTTTATAAAGTTAATAAAGGAAGTTTGTCATACTCATTCCATTTAGAATGGGATATATTTTTCAATGGAAAACTTTTACAAAGTTAATAAAGGAAGTTTGTCGTATTCATTCCATTTAGATTGGGATATATTTTTCAATGGAGAACTTTTACAAAGTTAATAAAGAAAGTTTGTCGTATTCATTCCACTTAGAATGAGATATATTTTTAAATGGATTCAACTTTTATATTAAAAAGACTTAGTCTTGATTTAGAATTGTAAGACACTCCATTGTAGTAGCAAAGCTCTTAATCCTTCCACATTTTTCATCTTCCATTTTTGAAGTGAAAATAAAAGGTTTGAGAAGCCATAAAAATCATGAGAAAAACATTCTTGACAATAATAGTTCTTGTCATGTACTAACATTGAGTTGAGATTTTTTAGAAAAATTTTAACACAATATTTTTGTTCAATTTGTTCACGGGTTTCATTGATCAAAGAGTTGATAGCAAGGATCGGTCTCGGCGTGGATACGCATAGAGTCTTTGCACTATCAAAGAAAATTTTGAAACAAGACTCTCTTCACCAGGTACGTCTTAGACCCGATCTTAAATAGGTAAATAATTTTTAAACACGAAAAATTCTGCCTAGGATTGTTATTATCTTCCGCTGCGTGTTAAGAACACATATATGCAATCCAACATTATGATTATATCAAAACAAATTAAGAGTACACAACAAATGTGGAACGAAGCTGCGCTGCTCTTTTTGGAAGCTAATTAAGGTCTTGTTTCGTAAACCCTGTTCGTTGCTGATGTTGCTAAAAATACATGCTTATTTAAAAAAATGCATATGCATAGTTGTCCTACATTATTTAATTTGGACAGATTCCTTTTAATCAACTTATCAACTACTTCCTCTTGTCTCTTCTCCTTATTCTAGTGCTTCGGTTAAATTAACTCGTGTCCCTTCTATGAAAGAATGAATCTATTGTATCAGTGGATAAATCCAATTCTTTTACAAGTTACACTTGATGTTACTCTGCATTTCCTGGTATAAAATCCTGGATCTGTAATTTATCTCGTGAGATTAGAGAAAATATGTCATACTTTATTTTTCCAATTTTCCTAGCGCATAATATATACTCCCTCCATTTCAATTTATGTGAACCTATTTTCTTTTTGGTCCGTGTCAAAAAGAATGACATCTTTCCTTATTTGGAAATAATTTACCTTTATGCAATGATTTATAGCCACCCAAAATATTTGAGCCTCATTTTACACCATAAGTTTAAAAGTCTTCTCTCTTTTCTTAAACTCCGTGCCCAGTCAAATGAGTTCACATGAATTGAAACGGAGGGAGTATGACTGAAAAAAAACCAACCAATTTGCTTTTCTCACTTTCACAATTTGGCGTTTTATATGTGGACTGTGGCGCAAGAGGATGTGGAAACTATTTGGGTTAGGTTCATTTCTCGACTAAAGCTATACCTGATTATGCTGTTCCCTAAACTATAATAATCATTGTACAAATCTCCTAATTGAGATTTAGTCATAGCACGACAAATTAAACCATCTTATCCAACGCCAACTTTTATCGCACGTTATTTTGTTCATCACCCTTCGGCAAACGAGGTTTTCGTCCATATTTTCTTCTAGACGAGTCAATATTAATCAAAATTATCATACATCTATTATTTTGTCATTTAAAAGTAATTTTGCATTTACCATGAATGAGTAATATTTTAAACGGAAAATGCCTAAATATGCCAATGAACTTTCAGAAATGGCTCATCTATGCCATCCGTTAAAATTTTGCTATATCCATGCCATTGCCGTTAAAGAAATGGCCCAGATATGCCATTCCTCCGTTAATTTT
>MU720322.1:0-14933 GCA_026770625.1 Nicotiana glauca | reverse complement strand
GGTTTAGGGCTTAAAATCCCATGTTTTGCACATAAGTCCCTGAAATTTCCGCCTCCTGCCGCGTTTTTGCCGCGGTCGCGGTCAAACCGCGGCCAAACATGGCCTCTGATTCTTCAATTGTCTGCGTCTGCACTCTGCCGCGGTTCTGTCGCGATCGCGGTGTAACCGCGGTTGTTCACCCTGTTCTGTTTGTAATTTGGAAAAATGCAAAACATAAAAGTTGTAGCCCTTTGAGTTATCTTTCCAACTATATATTCTGGAGCCAAAATAAAGTTCTGAGTAAAAAGTTATGTGTCTTTTACTAGACAGTACGTAATATGCCTCATCGAGTCTTCGTTTGTTCTCAACTATCAAATTTGACCTCCGAACACGATCTCGGATTAATTCCTTGAGCTTTTACTCAGACTTAAAAGCTTCAAATCACTTAAATTCATTCCATAACATCTATATAGATCGGAATCACACCTACAAGGCATAAAACACACAATTAGTGCAAAACACTAGCGATTAAAGCGCAAACTCAACTAAAGTGCAGTAAATTAGAGTGTAATAATTGACTAAAATACGTAATTATAGCCTATCATCACTCAGCATGAAACATAGGAAAGGCCAAGAGACTCTGTCGTAGGCTTTAGCCATATCCAGTTTCATCACCACATTAGCTTCTTTCGTTGGTTTGCCAATATCATTAATAAGCTCCTGTGCTAGTAGAATATTTTCAGTTATGGCTCTTCCTTTAACAAAGCCGCTTTGGTTTTGTGTGATGATTTTGGGCAATATTTTGCTTAATCTAGCATTTAGAATTTTAGCAATAATTTTGCTAGAAACATTGCACAAGCTGATTGGCCGGAGAAGCTTTGAGGTGCCTCCACTTTAGGAATCATAATGATACAAGTATGCGTGAAAAATTTAGGCAATGTAGCTCCCTGAAAGAAGGAAACCACAGCTTCCAAGAGATCTTCATGAATAATAGGCCAACAGGATTGATAAAATCCACCTGTCAAACTATCTGGACCAGGGGCGCTATCAGGGTCAATAGAGAACACAGCCTCTTTCACCTCCGCTAGATTAGGAATGATAGTAAGATTATCAGTCTTCATTTGTAACAACTCTTTTTACCACACTTAGGACATTACTATCCTCAACAGTGATGTCGGCAGAAAACAAGTGATCGAAGTAATTGAGAGCTGCATCTGCAATTTCATTGCTTCCTTCAATCCAGTTACCTTCCATGTCTTTAATCTTCTGGATAGTTAGTCTTTTTCTTCTATTCTTAATGATACCATGGAAGAAAGCAGTATTGGCATCCCACTCTTTCAACCATTTGACTCTGGCCTTCTGCCTCAAAATATTATCCAGAAGCTTAAGATATGGAGTAAAATCAGCTCTGGCCTTAGAAAGATTCATTCTGTTTATAGGACAATTTTTGGTCAAGGAGGTTTCTTCAAGGCTTCTAACGAGGATTTCCAATTTCTTAGGTTCCTCATAGAATACGTTAATTAGTTATGAAGCGTGATAAAAGTACATATGAAAGACACATTTCATATGTTGTTTAATCCAATGCAAACTCTAAGGATTTGTAAACTTTTTTCCCGCGATTCCTTGCCCGCAGAATGATTGTATAAGAGACCACCTAGTTAGATATTGCTGTTACGTACCAATCCTAAGATTAACACTTTGACCTGTGACCATAAATTTAGAGACAAATACTAATAAGTAGTTGAACATAATTGATTGTTCCACTAGTACCTATTTATAGACAAAATGATACTTAACAATATTTTTAAGTAGTCCTGAGGTAACTTTTGAGAACGTTGCTTTGCGAAGTACAAAAACTTTTCTTTTTAATGGACGAAGAAAATGCTGAAGAAGAAAAGACAGAAACTTAACGCATGGAGTAGCAGTTGCTCAATATGTCTTATTGACAGGGCTAGTTGTTCTTGCTGCCATTATATTCTCTCATTTTATTGTTCCTTTCTAATTTATGTAAAATGATTGTTTCAATAAGATAAGCCTGCTTACAATCACGTAATTAACAGCGTTGGCATACAAATTGCTAATATGATATTTTGGGATTAAATGTTAGCTCTTCATTTTATTTCAACAGTCTCTCAAATAATTCACGTGGTATATTTTAAATTAAAAAGTCAAATTGTGTGATTCCGTAATTTGGTCTCGATTATCAAACATAATTTATTAAGAGAATGGATGAAATAATTATGTTGATTCGGTATTAAGTAGTTAATTACTTGTTTATCCTAAAAATTGGATAACAATTAAACTTATAATGTGGTTTTAAGGCACGTGATTTCACCCGATATCAATTTATGAATATGAAAATCAGTAGCATAAATTAACAACAAAATCAAGCAAACCAGTATTAGAACTTAGTTAAGCCCTCGAGCTTAGGTGCCCTCGAACTGATCGGTGCCCAAAATAGTTAAGAAGCAAAATAATGAACATGAATATAAGCTAGAAAGTATTGTATTGCTTTGACATGCGTGAATGTAAGATGGTTACAAGATGATTAGAACCCTCTTTATATAGTAGAGGAATCCTATTTATGGTAAAATTCTAATTACGGAAGTAAAACCCATGATTAACTAAATAACCGCCATTGATTTGATCTGTTCCGAGATTTACGCCATGATCTTCGGCCAGTCACGGATATCTCGCCTTTCTATTATTGTGCTTTGCTCGATGTCTGTCTCGATAAGTGCCTCGGTCCTCGAACTCGGTGCCTTATCCTCGTACTTCGATCCGGTTCGTTGCGAGGCCGACTTCGACGCAATTTTCTAGCCTCGATCTAATAGTAAAATCGGGTAGGTTTTAACCGTATACAAATAGTTCCCTCGTTTCTTGGAGTGTAATGAGAATAAATGAATTGAGCATTCGATTTTGTACCTCAACCTATCATGATGTCATCGACGTAAGCGACGAAAGTGACTGCACCGTCCCGTCAGTTCGCATATCGAAGCATTGAATGCTTGTAAGTTGTTGTCTGCCATCATTAATTTTTAACCGTCACCTTCTTTCTATAAATGTGCTTTGCTCTCTTTTGTCCAAACTTTACTCTTAATTTCCGCCCTAATCCTCAAAGCCTTTCACTTCATTCAAGCCCTTTCGTGAGGCTTAATCTCTAGGTTACACTATCAACCTTCCCTTAAAACACCAAACCTCCTTCCCTTCTTCCTTCTTTCAACTTGCAGAGATAGCAAAAACGTCCAAAACCATTCCACAAAAGGAGGGTACCTCTTCATCGCGGTCGGCCGTCAATAAAACGCCGGTGGAGCCGCGCCCTGAGGAGTGCGTTCTCGAGGGGGTGTGATCTTACTTTCGACTTCAAAGTCGAGAAAACATCGTTTGTACCTAGCCGGTATGAGTCGATGTCGAGATACATGTGCTCGATAACTGAGAGTGACCTTGAACAAGTCAAGAAAGACTGTAATTGGGAAAAGAAAGATGTGGTGATTCCGATTCCCGAGGAAGATATCACTACCCACATGAAAGGGTTTCTAAGTGTTTATGTTGATACCCAATTTTTTCCTATATATTTTTAATACAGACATATACTTTCAAAATAGCATATATGCATATATAAGCATGCCCAAGCTTTTTATAATTTTTCTATAATTTTTAAAGGCTTTAAATTGATTTATTTCTTCCCCTTTTACTTATAAAATTTTCAATAATTATCCTTCAAAATATTGTTGTGATAATTTAGCCATCGTAATTCTATGTTTATGCCAAAATATTGCTTAAGTATTTTTAGTGCATTTTTTATAATTGCATTTGCATTTTTTAAACTAATTTGCATATATTTGCAATACTAGCCCTATTAATGTGTAATTATATTTTAAATGCATAAAATAATCTTCTATATTTTTAAAATGTCAGATAGCTATTTTAAATTATTTTAGTACATGAAATTACTTTTTAGAAATTATTTATTATTTAATATAAATTATATAGGTTTTAAATGACTATTTAAAACTTAGCCAAATTTCAATTTCAGCTAAATTCAACCCAATACCCCAGCCCAATTCCTAATTAAATTACCCGACCCATGCCCTCTTAATCTTGGTCGTTGATCTCCGATATCAACGGTCCGGATTTACCCTTTCCTAATTAAACTAGAGTATACCCCCCTCCCCCCAAACCTAATTCATTTCAACACCTCCCCCGCCGCCCTAAAATTCTCTCTGCTATCAAAACACTCTCAACCTAACCCTAATCTTCAAACGCCGATCTCCCATCTCCGGTTATCTCTGGTGACCTCTCATCGTCTCTCAAGCCTCCAATGGCTTCTCTCATGCCATTCTTGCCTTCTCTAAGGCCCTCAAGGGCCCAGGGCCTTTCCGACTTGCATCTAGGATTCATCTCCTGCCTGTTCATGGCTATTCCAGAGTGATTTCAAGCGAAATCGTTCTATACTTGCTATGATCTATGGGTTTCTAGACAGGTTTCTTCATCTCTGTATGGGTCTCTTTCAAAACCCTAATTTCTTTTTCTATACCTCCTAGATCTGTACATATCTAGGACGATTTGAGTTTGTTTCTTGAGTGTTTTACACTATCCTTGCGATTCTTTACAAGAATTATATGATTTCAAATATTTTTCATCTTCTTCTAAAATTAGGATTTTCGGAATTTCTTTATAAAACTTTGTTTAATTGATTCTTTGTGTTTAAACTTCTATTGCTCACATATTTTGACTAATTCTATGAGTCTACTACAACTTTAACTCGTTTATGCTGAAAGCCCTAATTTTTAGGGACCTTCGTTGATTTTCGTGTATTAGCATGACTGACCGCTTCTCGCTTTGAGTTATTGTGATTTCTCGTGACTGTCTTGCCTTGATATGCTTCTACTGAGTTTCTTAGTCTAAAATTTCATTGATTCTATGTGCTTGTGTTCATCTTGACTGATCCCATCAAGACATGTATCTTTCTCATCTAATCAGTATTGTTTAGCTTTTATTGTTGCTAGAGTATGTGTCGATTCCTGACTTTCCATGTTTTACCTTATTTATATGCTAAACATGCTGACTCTTTTCATAACTTTCTCTTTGATTGAGCTATGTAATATTCTGAATTCCTTATTTCTTGGGTTGATTTGCTTGTCTTAATTAATTTTTCCTTACCTTGTCTGCATTGTTACTTGATTCTTACCGATTATTACCTTGTCTGCATTGTTACTTGATTCTTACCGATTATTTCTTTAATTAGAACTTTCTGAACCTAGCCCTAATTATATGTTCTATACTTGCAATGTTTGAAGTCTTTCCTTATTTGTTATATTCCATGTATGAATAATTTCTTTCCTTACTTGTCACTTGCTTTTTACCGTTTGAACTAATTCCCTTAATCAAGGGAGAACTATTTTACTCTGAGTTCTATAATTACTAAACAATTTGATTCTTACCTTATTTTACCTAGCTTTCAAACTATTATATATATATATATAGAGGGATCTCTTCTACAGTCTTACACGGACATTAGTTCATATATCTCATACACTTAAAAGCTCTTCTGCTTCTTTGTTACTTACTATAGTTACTGAATTAGTCGGCTGCAAGTCAAAGCTAATCATTACACTCTCCTTTTCTTTACCTTTCGTTTACTCTCTTTACTGGTATATTCTATAAATTCCATCTTTCAAACCAATGTGTTTCCTATTGCTTCAGTTTATCATATTCATAATCTGTTTCTATCTACTGTTTTGTTGTTCAGCATGTAATTGACCTATTACTTCACCTAGTTATGTCTTATCACTTTTGGAATCAGCATATCTTATGAACTTGTAGTCTGTTTAAATTTGACTCTACCTTGTCTTTGGATGTTGGTTCACTTGCTATCTAGTCTCTAGTGTGAATCTTTCTTTGCAATGTAATTTTGTTGCTCTTAAGTTTTTTGATTCTATGTTGGTTCGGGAGTTCTTATTGTGTTGTATCATTAGCTATCCCTAATTCCATGAACCCCCTGAAGTACCTCTGATTCTATAACTATGTTCTAATTAGCACCCCTGAATCCATGTCTTATTGTTTGAACTATTAGCTAGCCCTTTATTGCAAAGAATGTTGTTTACTTGTATTGTGTGTTCCTAACCCCAATTACCCTTGTACAAAGGTTTATTATTTGAGTGTTGCTGAACCTGTTTTGGCTTTATGTTTGATCTGTTGTTACACAACTCTTGTTAAAAAACTATTTTACTGAACAATTTGTCTATTTATAAAACTACTAAGTCTTTTCAAATATTGCTTTCCTATTAAAACCTTTTCAAAACCATGTCAAGCACTCTCACTCTACTCTTAGGTACTTAAGTTCTTCCCCTCCAGTGTGTGACTTCCTTGGGATCCCTATGAGATCCCTCTGAACTCTGATACATTGGAGCTGGCTCTTCCACACTGCACTTACTCAGTTCTGGTTATAAAATCTAGGTGTGAGCACTGCCCGGGATCCTTGAGATCCTTAGGAAACTCTGACGCGCCTAGACAATGATATTGTCTATGAAATTTGGCATTTGAGGCTATTGGAGGTTTGGGGAAGTCACTTGGGCTTGCTTCAGGCTCCCTATAGTGTAGCTTCTTCTTTTCCTTTATCTATTTATGTAATTTATCCAGCTGGTCTGTAATAATTATTTGTAAGCGAATATTGGGGATGACTAGTGAAATGGGGAGGGTAGCTATATATTTCTATCACTATAATTGGCGTAGAAAGCATGTTATAGGCTTTACCTTATTTATACTTGCATTAGAATCTCCGCTTTAGGACCAATACATTCGAATCGTGTCATGCACTAGATATCATGCTCTTAGGTTTCACGTATGCTGCTTCAGCATCTCATTCGACACTAATACATTTTTATCACTTAGAAATCCTGCTTCTTGGTTAATAAACAGCATTAACATAAAAGTTGTTACTCCTACACATCTTGAAATCATGTTTTGGCAATTATGTAACTCTCATTTAGAGATCATGCTTCAGGAATTCTACTAATTTAAAGATCATTGTCATAAAAAATATCGTTTATGTGGATTTAGAAATCATGTATTAGGCACTCTATTTGAATTTTCTTAGCCATGCCTACTTAAACTACTGATCATGAAAGGATGTAAAAACAGTCTCGCATATGATCACCTTGTTTCAAATAAAACTAGTAACAATCCTTGTATTCTCAACATGCTTTAGGCAACAAACAACTCTTGAACTGTTAATAATTCTGTAACTATTATGCATGATCCCATGCCTAGGCAAGCCTTAGGTAATCAATCCGTGTAAAACTGGAAAACTATTTTCGTTTGTGTTTACTGCTTAACGACTTACAGGTTTAAAATCAGTAGGCAAACTGATTAGGACCTCACTGTCGGGTTTATATAAAACAAAGTTGCATATTTCTATGCATTGACATCCACTTAGATATCCTGTTTAGGTCTTTTGTCTAATAAGAACTTCTCTTGTTTGTGTTTGAGATGTGCTGCTTATGTGCATTACTTGTGGAGGTAAACCTGGGCCTCTTAACTGCTTCTTTCTGGATTTATCTGTTAAGTCCTATGTGTTCTTGCATGTCGCCTAGAATTTTATCATTTTAAAACACCTTAAGGGTGTGTTGTTTAGAACTGCCCAAAATTAGAGGCCTAAAATACCTCCAGGGCCACGAGGAAGGGACAGGTAGTGCACGCATAGGACATTGTCAAGGTTACTAGAACTCTTTAGGTTATGACCAAGGGGGGGACTTGGGTAGAACGGGATATGATGACTACACGCTAATGTCGCGTGTATCCCCTCATTGTGGAGTGTTTACCGGGCATTGCGTGGGGTGATCCTATAGATAACCAACCTAGAACCCCTCCTTCCCAAATTCCCTTTGCTTAAACTCTACTTTCCATATGTAAACAATTTTTTTAAGTCTTTCCTTTGTCTCATTATTTGAGTCATGCAATGTCCAAAACCTGCTCTTATTTGTAATTATATGTTTAAAACTATTTATTTGTTAACAGACTAGTTCATAAGTATAAGTTCGGCCGAGACCCACCGTTGTGGACCGAGAGGGGTGCCTAACACCTTTCCCTCAAGGTTATTTTGAGCCCTTACCCCTAAATCTCTTGTAATGCAAACCAATCCAAGAGTTAATCGCTCTAGGTGCCTTAACGCACCATAATCCATTAGGTGGCGACTCTTCCAAACCCAAATGTGATGACCCACACTTGCTTTTAAATTGAATTCTATGTTCCGAGGCCTTAAAAACCTCTTTTAGCATCGCCTCAATTTGCATGCATAGTCCGAGCGCATAGCCCGAAAGCTTAAACGAGAAGATCTGTGAAAAATGATAAATTTTGACTATAAAATGAATTAATTTGACTTCAGTTAACATTTTGGGTAAACGGATCCGGACCCGTGATGTGACGATCCCGGAAGGTCCGTAGGAAAATATGGGACTTGGGCGTATGCCCGGAATCGAATTCCGAGGACCCAAGCCCGAGAAATAAATTTTTAAAGAATATTATTTTCTAAAATTGTTTAAAGGATTTGGAAATGAATTTTGATCAGAACATGTTAGTATCGGGCCCGTATTTTGGTTCTGGAGCCCGGTACAGATCTTATATGTGGTTTAAGATAATTCTGTGAAGTTTGGTAAGAAGCGGAATTCGTTTGACGTGATTCGGACCTTAATTGCAAAATTTGATGTTTTAAGAAGTTTGAAATAATTTATTGATTTGGAGGTTGAATTCGAAGTTAATGATGTTATTTTGGCGATTTGATTGCACGGATAAGTTCATATGGTGTTTTTGAGTTACTACGTATGTCTGGTTTGGAGCCCCGAGGTCTCGGGTGTGTTTCGGAAGGTTTTGGACTTATAAAAAGTTGCAAGTTTTTGTTGTTCAGTGCCCAGGGATTTTGTTCTTTGCTTTCGCGTGGGCACACTCGCGAATGCGTAAGGCAAATCCCCCAGGTGCCAAACTTCTTCTTCGAGAATGCGAAGCTGGAGTCGAACGCGAGGCTAGGGAGGATACCCTTCGCGAATGTGACACAACACACGTGAACGCAATGGCTTGTGAGCCTGGCAGGGGGAGGGGTATTAAACCTACACGAACGCGACCACCCAGACGTGAACGCGAAGGCTCGAGGAGTTACTTCTCCGCGAATGTGATCCATCTTTCACGAATGCGAAGGCCTATTAGGCCTAACTCATCGCGAACGCGATGTGCTTATCGATAACCAAATCCGCCCAGTTATTTTAGAAGTCCAGAAACAGTAGCCACTATGGGAGTTTTTTCCAAAACTCATAACTTGTTCATCTAAACTCCAAATTGGGCGACTTTTAAAAGGGGATTTCACCACCAAATCATAGGTATGTAATCTTAGACTCATTTTCTTCAATTTCCATTAACACCCATTAGATTTCTAGGCTTAAATCATGTTCTTAAGGGTAGAAAATTAGGGATTTGGGTAGAGTTAGGGATTTTTTATTATTTGTGATTTAGACCTCGTTCGGGGTCAAATTTTGTAACTAATTATATTTCTGCCTCATGGGTGAATGGGTGATCGGATTTTGGTTCGAACCTCGTGTTTTGACCAAGCGGGCCCGGGGTCGATTTTTGACTTTTTGGGAAGAATGATTAGAAAGCTATAATTAAGTATTGGAATTGGATTGTTTAGCATTTATTGATGTTATTAAGTCTATTATGTATAGATACGATTGAGTTGGAGCCAAATTCGAAAGGGAAAGCGGTGTTTGAGACTTTAAAGGGAAGTCACTTGGGCTTGCTTCAGGCTCCCTATAGTGTAGCTTCTTCTTTTCCTTTATCTATTTATGTAATTTATCTAGCTAGTCTATAATAATTATTTGTAAATGAATATTGGGGATGACTAGTGAAATGGAGAGGGTAGCTATATATTTCTATCACTATAATTGGCGTAGAAAGCATGTTATAGGCTTTACCTTATTTATGCTTGCATTAGAATCTCCGCTTTAGGACCAATACATTCGAATCGTGTCATGCACTAGATATCATGCTCTTAGGTTTCACGTATGCTGCTTCAGCATCTCATTCGACACTAATACATTTTTCTCACTTAGAAATCCTGCTTCTTGGTTAATAAACAGCATTAACATAAAAGTTGTTACTCCTGCACATCTTGAAATCATGTTTTGGCAATTCTGCAACTCTTTTGTGCATTTAGAGATCATGCTTCAGGAATTCTTTTAATTTAAAGATCATTGTCATAAAAAATGTCGTTTATGTGGATTTAGAAATCATGTATTAGGCACTCTATTTGCATTTTCTTAGCCACGCCTACTTAAACTACTGATCATGAAAGGATGTAAAAACAGTCTCGCATATGATCACCTTTGTTTCAAATAAAACTGGTAACAATCCATGTATTCTCAGCATGCTTTAGGCAACAAACAACTCTTGAACTGTTAATGATTCTGTAACTATTATGCATGATCCCATGCCTAGGCAAGCATTAGGTAATCAATCCATGTAAAACTGGAAAACTATTTTCGTTTGTGTTTACTGCTTAACGACTTACAAGTTTAAAATTAGTAGGCAAACTGCTTAGGACCTCACTGTCGGGTTTATAAAAAACAAAGTTTCATATTTTTGTGCATTGGCATCCACTTAGATACCCTATTTAGGTCTTTTCTCTAATAAAAATTGCTCTTGTTTGTGTTTGAGACGTGCTGCTTATGTGCATTACTTGTAGAGGTAAACCTGGGCCTCTTAACTGTTTCTTTATGCATTTATCTATTAAGTCCTGTGTGTTCTTGCCTGTCGCCTAGAATTTTCTCCTTTTAAAACACCTTAGGGGTTGTCTAGAATTGCCCAGATTTAGAGGTCCTAAATACCTCCAGGGCCACGAGGAAGGGACGGGTAATGCATGATAACTAAGGATTATGATGCATTTTACAGTCATTTTTACTGTAGTTTTGATTAAAAATGTGTACAAAATAGTCCCAAAGGCTTACATGTTGTACTTGTTTACAGAGCTTGATCAACAAGGTGATAATTCGTCAAAACCAGCTCAAAAAGGAGTGAAACATGTGCAAGTTCCAAGAACAAGTCCAAGCACAGTGCAACAGGTCCACTGCGGCCGCACTCCAATTGGTGTGGTCCGCAGTGAGGAGGTTCAGAGAGGTGCCTATTTCAGGAAATCACGCATTGCGGCTACAAAACATTTCATGTGGACCGCAATGGACTCACCACGGCCACACTCGATTTTGTGCAGCCACACTTGATTTGGGGAATCACTACCAATGCAGTTCATAGTCCTTTTTGTACGGACCACAACAGAAGCCACTGCGGCCGCGATGCATTTTGTGCGGCCCGCGGTGACCAAGTTCAGAGAGTAGAGTTTTAAGCCAATAAGCCTCAATGCGGCCGCACTTAATTTTGTACGGACTGCACTACCCCCGCAGGAGTATTTTTGTCCAGAAAATTTGGCCTAGTATAAATAGTTTTTTTTCCCATTTTTAGGTCATCAGTTGTAATTTAATGCTCAGTTGCGCTTGTGAACAGTGTTCCTTACCTATTTTAAGTAATTTTAGAGTAGTTTTATCATTGAATCTTCAAGTATTAGTTTGTAATTAAATATTATGGGATTCTCTTCATCTATTTATCAGTTTTCTTTTATTATCATGAGTAGCTAGACCCATTAGCTAGGGTTGTGGCTCAACCCTAGTGTGGGTATTTGATGGGTCTTGTGTTTTAAGGCTTGAATGTCTATGGGTGTTTGATATATTGACTAATTTATGGTTTCAATGTTGAATTAGTGGTTGTAAACACTAATTTGTGCCTTTCTTCTTGAGAAAGAGAACTTGAGTCTAGGAAAATTAGTCCAACAGGGAATTGGGGCGTATTCAAGAGATTGATATCCCCAATTAAAGGGTTAAACCTAGAGATAGTAATACCCTACTTGAACCTAAATTGCTTGCACAAATTATCATACCCAATTGGTCTTGAGAAAGTCAATTAAGGCAAAATTGCTCAAACTACCGATAGGTATAGAGTAAGAAGTATCGTGCATTGGTTATATCATAATGTTCAACATGACAATCTTGCCTTAGACTCGAGAATCCGTCAAGTGTGCACCTAGGAGAAAGTCACTTCCCTATTGCCTTCTTAACGATTTAGACAACCTTCAAGTATTTCACTCTTAGCTTAATTTAGAATCTCATTAGAATTAAATTAGAAGTGATCAAAAGACCAATTACGATTAGAAGTGCAATTAAGAGATATTACGCATCTCTAATTTAGATAGAAACTCAATTCCCATTTCTAGCTCCCTGTGAAAATCGATCTCGACCTTCTCGGGTAAAAGTTGCTTCGACCACTCTCGCTACTTTGTAGTAGTGCAGGGTTGGCACCGATCCCTTTTTGGCTCCATTGTTGGGGAGCTAACGGTTTTGGCTAACTATCTAAATAGTTTTGTGTATTGTTCTTCTTTCCTTCTGCATTACTAATTTGTGTGCGTCACAACTTCAGGTACAAAATGGCAGCAAACACCAATGACCCTCTTAGAAATTAGATTGTGGGGGAGGAGGTAGATGATATCGAAGATGATGAGGTGCCTCTTGTACCTCAAGGACAACGGAGAGGCCGCCAGGCCAATGCCAATGATAATATTCTAGACCCTCCTCTGCCACCTCCAATAGTGGCTCCTCGAGTGCTTCCCAACCAAGGCTATGCTAGTGAAATTGTCCCACCCCGGATCTGGGCGGGCAATTTTCAAATTTAATGTGATGTTGACATTGTTGGAGCAGCGAGGGTATTTCATGGGTGATCCCACTCAGAATGCTTACAAATATCTCGAGGGTTTCGTGGATACCTGTTGGGGGAGCAAGCAAACTAATGTGTTGGAAGATGCACTTCGGTTGACACTATTCCCTTTCTCACTTAGAAGGAAGGCATTGGATTGGCTTGAGCGACTTCCCAACCATTCTATTACTACTTGGTATGAGTTGGCGGATAAGTTCATTGCAAATTTTTTCTCACCGAAGCACATAACAACATTGAGGGATGAGATCTTAGCTTTCAAGAAGGAGCCTACAGAACCATTACACGAGATTTGGGAGATATATAGAACCATGGTAAAGGAATGCCCCAACAATGATATGACTGAGGCAATGATACAACAGACTTTCTACCGGGGCATCACACGACAAATCAATGCATAGTGAACCAACTTGCTGGGGGTAATTTCATGAAGATGTCATATGATGAGGCTTGTGACATTCTTGACAAGATGGCTGACATGTCCTCCGCTTGGCAAAGTAGAGCCAATGTACCACAAGGTGACCCCATAGTCACTCACTTGCAAAAAAAACTACATAATCATGGGCAGGCTATAGCAGAGCTGACAACAACAATGAACCAGCTAGCAAGGTCACAGTTACAGTAGGTTCAAAATCCATGCCAAGTAAATGCCATGGAGGATTTCAACATCCTAGTGAACAAAATAGGACAAAGAGGTCAACAGAACCAAAAGAGTTTGGATCAATTTGATAGTGATTGTGGTGGATTCCAAGATGTTAGTTATGATGGGCAGAATGAAGAAGTGCAATATGTGAACACTTATCAGAACCAAATGGGAAATTCTTCTAACCAACAACAATGAGACCCCAAGGCAATTGGGGCAATCAACAACAACAAGAATAGTAATTAGGGAAACAACAACCAAAATTCAAATTAGGGCAATCAGAACAATAATCAGATTAATTAGGGTAATTGGAACGGCAACAACAACAACTGGGGTGTTAACAACAATCAGGGAGGTTGGAACAATGGCAATCAAGAAAACCGGGGGCAAGGCTTTCAAAGGCCCACAATGTATCAACAACCGAACAATCCACCCCCATTTCCATCCCCAGGTCCTAGTTCTTCCAACAATGAAATGGGAAGAATTGAAATAATGTTTGAATAGATGATGAAAAAGAATGCGGACTCTGATGCTCAGTTGGCTTCCCACAATACTTCAATCAGAAACTTGGAGGTTCAATTAGGCCAAATCTCACAATCATTTAACACTCGCCCTAAGGGGGCTCTACCAAGTGATACGGTAGTCAACCCGAAGGGTAGGAACAATCATGTTATGGCAGTAACTACAAGAAGTGGACGAGGCGGTGATGTGAATGCCTCCTATCGAAAAGAAATTTTGAGTGTGAAGTTGATTTACAAGAAGATAAGATTCCTTTGGTGGTTAAAATGTGATTGATGAGAATGTGAATGAGGAAGTGAGGATTGATATTTAAGATGCCAAGGTGGAGACTCAAAATGATGTGAACCCGTCTAGGGAACACGTAATAGACATGCCAGAAATGGTTGTGCCTAAAGCCAAGGCTCTTTTTCCAAGGCCACCTCCAACTTATCCTCAAAGGCTCGTGAAGCAGAAAAATGAGAATCAATTTAAAAAGTTTATTGACATGATGAAGAGTTTATCCATTAATGTGCCTTTGGTGGAGGCTTTAGAACAAATGTCGGCCTATGCTAAATTCATGAAGGACTTGGTGACTAAGAAAAGATCCATGGATTGCGAAACTATCAAGATGACCCACCAATTTAATGCAATAGTGCACTCAATGGTCTCGAAGCTAGAAGATCCCGGTGCTATCACCATTCCTTGCACCATTGGGAGTGTGGACTTTTCTAAAGCTCTATGTGATTTGGAGGCAAGTATCAACTTGATGCCCTACTCAGTTTTTAAGACTTTAAGTATTGGCAACCAAGGCCGACTTCTATGAGATTGCAAATGGTGGATAGAACTATGAAGAGACTATTGGGTATTATTGATGATGTTCTTGTCCGGGTGGACAAATTTATCTTGCCAGCTAATTTTGTGATCTTGGACTGTGAGGTATGATAATAGGTGAATTTTACTATATTCATGCCCTAAACAATCACATTTTTTAGTTGTTTTGATAATATATATG
>MU720320.1:3167-30216 GCA_026770625.1 Nicotiana glauca | reverse complement strand
AAACTTAAAAGTCTTCCGCATTTATTAATTGTTGACAGTATATTTTATTGGTGATGTTGATAGAGAAGGTATAATATTTGGCTGGCCTAGCTCCGTTAGTAGGCGCCATCACGACGCCCGATGGTGGGATAAATTCGGGTCGTGATAGAATGCCTTTTGTGCTTTGTAATGCACTAGCGACTTTTCAATGGTGCATGTTAGCCATCTTCACAGATATGGTAGAGGATATTATGGAAGTCTTTATGGATGATTTCTCCGTGGTGGGAGATTCATTCGAAGACTGTCTTCACAACTTGAGCAGAGTGCTCAAAAGATGTGTGGAGACAAACTTAGTGCTAAACTGGGAGAAGTGTCATTTTATGGTACAAGAAAGGATAGTTTTGGGACATCGAGTGTCCAGAAAAGAAATTGAGGTCGACCATGCTAAGGTTGACGTAATTGAAAAGTTACCATCGTCTACTTCAGTCAAGGCGGTGAGAAGTTTTCTTGGGCACGCCGGGTTCTACCGGCGTTTCATAAAAAAATTTTCCAAAATTGCTAACCCATTATGCAACTCCTTGAAAAGGATCTGTCCTTTGTGTTTTCTAATGATTGCTGGTTGGCATTTGAGGAACTGAAGAAGAGGTTGGTAACTGCACCCATCATTGTTGCACCCAACTGGGAGCAACCATTTGAGCTCATGTGCGATGCAAGCGATTACACTATAGGAGCAGTCTTGGGGCAGTAAAAAGATAAGCTGATGCATCTAATTTATTACGCAAGCAGACGCTACGCGGTGCGCAGCTCAACTACACTGTGACAGAAAATGAGATGTTAGCGGTGGTGTTTGCTTTTGACAAGTTTCGATCATATCTGATTGGTTCCAAGGAAATTGTATATATTGACCATGCAACTCTTAGGTACCTAATTGAGAAGAAGGAGCCTAAGCCGCACGTGATTCGTTGGGTGCTGCTGTTGTAAGAATTCGACCTCAAAATTCGTAATTGTAAGGGCACAGAAAATCAAGTCGCTGATCATCTATCACGACTTAAAGGAGCTGAAAAATTAGTCGAGGTCGAAGAGATTCTGGAACCTTTCTAGATGAGCAGTTGCTCGCAGCTACTCTTCGAGGACGAGCAAATACTTAAGTGTGGTGTGTTGATAATAGGTAAATAAGACTATAATTAGGCCCCAAAGAACCACATTTTTGTATAGCTTTTATGGTAAAAAGTGATAACAAAATGCTCTGATTAGTGATTTTCATGCTTTGCAGGTTATATCTAATAAAAGAAGTCCGTGGAGTACTTTTGGGATCAAATACGGAGAAAAGGAGGCCAATCATACAATATCCACAAAGTGCACCAAGCGAAGGGACAAAGCCAGAACTGAAGCTGGTCTGCCGCTGTCCGGTCGTAACCGCGGTAGGACCGCGGTAGAACACTGCTGCAGATTCTGAAGGCCACTCTGGCCGGCAGGACACGTAAACTTCAGGAATCAAAGTCCCAAACACAGGATTTTAAGCCCTAAACCCTATATTAAATGAAAGAAGCCGGCCAAGAAAGGCAGAAGGATTTTTTGGAAGTGAAAAACATCAAAAGGAAGGGCCAGAGGAAAGGAGGATCATTGGGCATCAATTTTTAATCTTCTTCTTTGTTCTTTTACCTTTGAATATGAATTCTTTTGTGATTTTTGTTATTGTCATGAGTAGCTAAATACTTTAATCTTAGGTTTTGGTGAAACCCGTTGGGGGTGACTTGGCTGTTATATTAATATAGTTTTGAATTGGTTGTTAATCTCTATTTGTTCATTTACGTTTTGATTGTGGTTAATTGAGAGGACCCTCAATTATCCGTCCTTATTTAGTGTGTATCTGCTTGAGAGAGAGTGCATATTTAGGTAATTGTATGAACAACATCACTCCCGGAGTATAGACGAGAGTCATAACCGAGGGTTTAGAGGTTGGATTAGAGATAACGATACCTCGGATACAATCTAAGTGAACCGTATGGTAAATCTAGCTAGCATAGCTTGAGAAAGTGCGTCTAGTAAATTATCATAATTGCTTGAGAAAAATTTATGATAGCTGGAACGTTCGTGATTGATAGAGACAACTAAGTCTCAGTTATAGAATATATTCAACCAAGGAAATCAACAACTGGGGAACCCATCACCTTAGACCTTATTCCAACTGTTTACACATCAAGCATAGTTAATTTTTAGCTGTTAATTATTTTCAGTTTTTTAGTTGTTAGAAATATCATCAATTGGGAATGACAAAGTTTGTGAAAATTGATTGTGTGAATTTAGTAAGTCTGACAAGAGTACTTGATACGTTAATTCTCTGTGGTTCGACTCTGGGCAGTATTACTCAGACTATATTTGCAACGCCCGTGTAGTCTTTTGTGAGACTCGGTTGAGCCTGATCAATAAGTAAACATGGCCCAAACCATAGTGGCACGTTTTAAAGTCGTGCGGGCCTAGGTCCAAAGCGGACAATATATATGGGCTGGGTTGTTACATAGAGTCACTCAGTGTGCAACCTTGAACAGTGGTGGAGCAAACCTCAATGAGGATGCTGAGTCCCTACGGGGAGATGTATGTGACACTTTAGGCAAATCCCACATCGACAAAACACGAGAGAAATGCTGGGTATATAAGTAAACATACCTCATACCCTAGTGGCATATAAGTCGTGCGGTCCTAATCCCAAAGTGACAATATCACCCATAGGTTGGACTGTTACATGGCTGCTTTCACAGCTCGATTACACGACTTATAATAATACGAAAATAATTTTACCATTAAAATTAACTTTTTATAAAATAAAGAAAATTTTATTACATTGGGAAAGGGAAGTGTAATTATAATTAAATAAGACACAATGAGAATTGACCTCAGACTTATTGTGTGTGAGATTTCTATTAGTACCACGAGACATTAGGTCTTGATAATCAACAATAATTCTCATTTACCTCTAATGCGACTTGACAGTTCATAAATAGAGATTCAAAAATTATTTTTCAAAACCTTGTATAATAGAGAAGTATTTTGTCACTGGGATATTTTACACCAGCATTCTAAGGGAGAGGCATAATGCTTAATGAAATTGATGAAACTTTGGAGACTATCGTTCAAATTCAACATACATTAAAAATTAGAGAAATTATTAGCTACGTGAGCTCATAAGTAAATTAGTACATTAATTAGTTAATTCATAAAATATTATCAATATTAATCAAATATACCAATATTAATCAAATACTACTAATATTAGCCAATTAGTTATTTGTAGCCAAAAAATATCAAAATTTTATTTTCTTTTGAGTGAGTATCTGTTGGAATAGAATTTGATGCATCTTAAGGAGGTTAAATTTCAGTTTTGTGATGATGTGGAGTTTTGAGGTGGCAAGGAAAAAGATAATATGTGTATCACACTGTATATCATTTGTTTATTACATATGTATTATATGTGTATCAAATGTGTATCTACTGTATATGCATGTATGTATGATACATGTTTGATACATGTGTGGCAGAGAAATTTCTAAACTCGATTTCAACAATTGATTTAGACTCAAAACTAGTCTAAATCATCTCTAATCTTCCTCAAACTTTACATATTGACTAATTTATATGTTTTCAATGAATTTCAACCATACCCATGAAAAAAGGTCCCTTTTCATTTAGATTTTGGAATATTGTATATTCTTTTCTTTGTGTTTTATCACCTTGTTTACTACCTAACCATGAAATTTTCTGTCCCTCTTGCATCTAATATTTCTAATTACGCTTAAAAATATGGAATGAGATCTTTGTGTGTGATTCTTGGAGAGAAAGAATACTTATTTATGTGGGGTTTCAATTTTTGTAAGAATTTAGCTAGTGTATGTGATTAATAGCTAGAGGTTGATACGTTTGGATTTATTTTGAATATTTCCGTAATTCTTAAAAAATAAATCATACTATTAGATTAAATAGTCAAGGTGTGCCCAAACTAGTTGAATAAATCTTTTTTTTTTTAACAAATATGTCAATTCTGATTCTTTGACTTGCCTCAATCAAACAATGGCCAAAACGTTCTCTTATTTCTACTATATTTATAACCCTTTTTTTTGGGTGATGTATTATTGATAACCTTTAATGCCCTATCGAACACTAAAAATAATCTAACAATCATATTTTCAAAAATCATTTTGCATGAAAAACATTTATGTTGCACCATACCTTACACCATTTAAAAGTTGTGTATTGCCTTGAAAATGGATGGAAGTTTTAAAATTAATAATTATGAATAATTATTTTTGGTGTAATGTGTGAGCAAATTACTTTATTCCCTCCAAAACAACATCAACTGTTTTTTCCCTTTCCATGGCTTCTTCATTATCGATTTTTCTTTTTCAGAATTGCTTTGGAATGTTTTTCTTGAGCCGAGGGTTTAACAAAATCAATCTCTCAACCTTCACAAGTTAAAGATAAAGTTTGCATACACATTATTCTTTTCAGACTTTACATGTGGAATTACACTGAATATATTATTATTATTGTCGTAAAATAGCCAAATTTTGTATTAACAAAATAGCTTAATTTTGCACGTAAATGATCAGGTTATGTCATTATTTATATCCCATATTTATGATTAACTTACTAGTCTAATTCTTTTTTTTAATAGCTCAAGGAAGAAGAGGACAAAATTTGCCTTCGTCTCTTGTTGCATAACCACCACACGTTTCACCAACCAAATTTAGGCCCTGTTGTCTCATTGAACACCTCTGACATTATTTATTAAAGTGCTTTAATAATATTTACTGATCGATATAAATAGTCAACTCATCAAATTTTCGTAAGAATTTTGATGACTCACTAAATATGGGCAATCCAATTAAAGAATATTGGGCCAAGCATGTACAAGTTCCACGCTAGCATTTTTTTTTCTTTTAACAGAGGAATTGTTGAGTTTTATATTTTAATATGGAAAGATATTAAAAAGAGGATGAATGGGAAATGGAGAGAAAATAAAATTTTTGAGTAAAATTTTAAGTTTCCCTCTCTTTTTAATGAGACATTGTCCCTCATTGGTAGATGATAAGGATTTTGGTGGGTATATATACAATTACTCTTCTTGTAACTCTTAAAGAGTTAAGAAGAGGGCAAGTCTCGTGCCGTCGTCGTCAGTAAGAACTCAACATCGGCTATACATTGCATTCCTTCCTCTCAGAATTTCCATTCGACTTCTAAATTCTCCTCCCTTATTCTGCATTATTTTTTAATTCGTTCTATCCTGGGAGAAAATAATCCATAACCTTGGGTACTAGCAGGGTATTAAATTCCTTAAGGAAATACTGTGAATTCAGTGGGCTTGAATTAATTTCTGTTTCATTTATATTTACGTTTATACGCTAACGTTTTATTTTTCAGATTTATTATTTACAAATACAGGATAATAACAAGGAACCAACAAGCTTAAGGAATTTAATAATTTTATTTCTGTATTTGTGTTATCCTTATTATTCTGGAAACTAAAACCTTTGTGGTTTTGTGTACTCCCGTTTTGGAGAGTAAAGCCTTCGTGGCGTTTTGTTGGAGATTAAAATCTACGTGATTTTTTTAACTCCAGTTTTAAACGTTTGTTTGTGTCATTTTATAGAAAAAATGGCGAATGAAAGCGGAAACCAAGTTGTTCCGATGATGACTACCAACGCATCAACAAGCCGAACACCAGCGTTGGCACCGGCAGAAAAATCCAAAAAAAATTTCGGGATTGATTTCAAGCGCTGGCAGCAGAAGATGTTCTTCTACTTGACTACGTTATGTCTACAGAAGTTCATCAAGGAAGATGTTCCTGATGTGCCCAATGAAACTCCAGAGGATGAAAGCTTTCTCGTGATTGAGGCGTGGAAACATTCTGACTTTCTGTGCAAGAATTATATTCTTAGCGGACTGGATGATAATCTGTATAATGTATACAGTGGCGTGGAGACGTCAAAACAATTGTGGAATACGCTTGAAAAGAAATACAAAACTGAAGATGTCGGGATGAAAAAATTCGTCGCCGCAAAATGTTTGGACTACAAAATGGTAGATAGCAAGTTTGTTATTACCCAAGTCCAGGAATTGCAAGTGACTATTCATGATCTACTTGCTGAAGGTATATTTTAAATAAATACTGATGTTGAAAGTAAAATTTTTAGTATTTTTACTAACGGAATTTTCATTGAAGGTCTTGTCATCAATGAAGCATACCAAGTAGCAGCAATAATTGAGAGGTTGCCTCCATTATGGAAGGACTTCAAAAATTATTTGAAACACAAACGAAAGGAGATGTACCTTGAAGATCTCATGGTTCGATTGAGAATCGAAGAGGACAATAAAGCTGTTGAAAGGAGAGACCGTGGAAATTCAACAATAATGGGAGCAAATATTGTTAAAGATAACAAAAAGAGGAAGAAGGCTTCTCGTCCGAAATACAACCCAAGCAAGAGGCGGTTAAGTGGAAACTGCTATAGTTGTGGAAAAACCGGACACAAATCTACGGAGTGTCGTGCTCGAAAGAAAGACAAGAAAAAGGGTCAAGCAAACATGGTAGAAAAACATGATGATATTGATGACTTATGTATCATGCTTTCTGAATGCAAATTGGTGGGCAATCCTAAGGAATGGTGGATTGATTCTGGATCCACCCGCCATGTTTGTGCTGTGAGAGAAGCATTTTCTACATATGCTTCTGCTGGACCCAAAGAGACACTTTCCATGAGAAATGCTGCAACGGCCAAGATTGAAGGATGTGGGAAGATATTTCTGAAAATGACTTCCGGCAAAGTGGTAACTTTGAACAACGTCCTTCATGTTCCCGAGATTAGAAAGAAATTAGTCTTTGCTGGACTTCTTATAAAGTACGGTTTCAAGTGCGTTTTTGTATCCGACAAGGTAGTCATAAGTAAGAATAAAATGTTTGTAGGAAAATGTTACCTTACCGAGGGCCTTTTCAAGCTGAATGTAATGATTATTGAAAATAATAATAAAAATTCAGCTTCTTCTTACTTACTTGAGTCAAATGATTTATGGCATGTACGTTTGAGTCACGTCGATTATTAAACCTTGCGGAAAATGATTAACTTGAAAGTATTGCCTAAGTTTGAATGGAAAAAATCAAAATGTCAAATATGTGTGGAATCTAAGTATGTTAAACATCCTTATAAGACGGTTGAAAGGAATTCAAATCCTTTAGACTTAATTCACACAGATATTTGTGACATGAAGTCAATACCATCTCTCGGTGGAAAGAAGTATTTCATAACTTTTATTGATGACAGTACTCGATATTGCTATGTTTACTTACTTAATACTCCCTCCGTTTCAATTTATGTGAACCCATTTGACTGGGCACGGAGTTTAAGAAAAGAGAGAAGACTTTTGAACTTGTGGTATAAAAGGAGTCACATATATTTTTTGTGGTTATAAATCACTGCATAAAGGTAAATTGTTTCCAAATAAGGAAATAGGTCATTCTTTTTGGCACGGACCAAAAAGGAAATAGGCTCACATAAATTGAAACGGAGGGAGTAGTAAAGATGAAGCAATATACATATTCAAGCAATACAAAAATAAAGTTGAAACACAACTTTGGAAGAAAATCAAAATGATAAGAAGTGATAGGGGTGGTGAATATGAATCTCCTTTTGAGCAAATATGTTTAGAATATGGAATTATTCATCAAACAATGACCCCGTACATGCCCCAATCCAATGGGACTGCAGAAAGAAAGAATCATTCATTAAAGGAGATAATGAACGTATTATTGATAAGTTTTGGATTGCCACAGAACTTGTGAGGGGAAGTCATTCTTACGGCTAGCCGAATACTAAATCGAGTACTCCATAGCAAAACACAATCCATTCCATATGAAAAATGGAAAGGAAGGAAGACCAACTTGAATTATTTGAAAGTGTGGGGGTGTTTGGCAAAAGTGCAAGTTCCTAAACCCAAAAGGGTAAAAATATGACCGAAACCCGTTGATTGTGTTTTCATAGGATATGCGACCAATAGTAAAGCATATCGATTTCTAGTTCATAAATCATAAAATCCCGACATTCATAATAATATAGTTATATAATAAGATAATGTTGAGTTCTTTGAAAATATATATCCGTATAAAAAGGAATACGAGTTGATTGGTGAAGGATCTAAACGACCTCGGGAAGCAACAAAAGAAAGTACATTTAATCAGGAGAATCCAAGACGTAGTAAACGTCAAAGAACGTCTATTTCATTTGGACAAGATTTTGTGACATTCTTATTGGAGAATGAGCCTCAAACATTTAAAGAAGCTATGTCTTCTTTGAAATTATTGTTCTGGAAAGAGACAGTCAATAGTGAAATAGAATCCATATTAAACAACCATACATGGGAATTGGTTGATTTTCCTCCTGGAAATAAATCTTTGGGTAGTAAATGGATTTTTAAAGAAAAATGAAAGATGATGACACTATTGATAAATTTAAGGCAAGACTTGTTGTCAAAGGGTATAGACAATGAGAAGGTCTTGACTACTTTGATACATATTCTCCAGTAACGAGAATTACGTCCATACGACTGCTAGTATATATAGCTGCAGTTTATGGTCTTGAAATTCATCAAATAGATGTAAAGACAGACTTCTTAAATGGAGATTTGGAGGAAGAAATCTACATGGAACAACCTAAAGGGTTTGTGATTCCAGGTAAAGAATAGAAGGTATGTAGACTTGTTAAGACTCTCTACGGACTAAAACAAGCACCCAAATAATGGCATGCGAAATTTGACAAAACAATGTTGTCAAATGATTTTAAGATAAATGAATGTGATAAATGTGTGTGCATTAAAAATGTTCTAAATCACATAGTCATTATTTGCCTATATGTGGATGATATGATGATAATGAGTAATGACATTGCCAACATAAATGCAACTCAGCGTATGCTAACTAGCAAGTTTGATATGAAGGACTTGGGAGTTGCGGATTTAATTTTGGGGATTAAGATCCAAAAGATTCCTCAAGGTCTGGCATTGTCACAATCTCATTATATTAAAACAGTAATTGAAAGATTAAAGAACTTAGGGTTTAAAGATGCAAAGACTCCAATTGACGTGAATCTTGCATTAGCAAAGAACAAAGGCCAAAGCATATCACAATTGGATTATGCTCGTGTGTTGGGATGCTTAATGTACATCATGAATTGTACACGAACAGATATAGCTTGTGCTATAAGTAAACTGTGTCGATACACGAGCAATCCAGGTCAATCTCATTGGATGGCCATGAAACAAGTTTTGGGATATTTAGAACATACCCAAAATTTTAATTTGTACTACAGTAAATATCCTGCAGTGATTGAAGGATATTGTGATGCAAATTGGATCACCGGTTCAACTGATTCGAAGTCCACAAGTGGATATGTATTCACTATTAGTGGAGGAGCGGTATCTTGGAAGTCGTCCAAATAAACTTGTATTGCCTGCTCTACAATGGAGGCAGAGTTCATAGCCTTAGATAAAGCCGGTGAAGAAGCTGAATGGCTCCAAAATTTTTTGGAAGACATTCCATTTTGGCCCAAACCCGTTGGCACCAATATGCATACATTGCGACAGCCAAGCGGCAATTGGAAGGGTTGGGAGCGTTATGTATAACGGTAAATCTCGTCATCTACGACGAAGACATAAAACCGTTAGGCAATTACTCTCTAGAGGAATTATCGCGATTGACTATGTAAAGTCAAGTGATAATGTGTAGGATCCACTTACAAAAGGCCTAACTGGAGAGGTAGTTGAGAAATCATCGAGGGGAATGGGACTATGACCGAGAACAAGTCATTATGGCGGTAACTCTACCTAGAAGACTGGAGATCCCAAGATCTAGGTTCAAGGAGATCAAACAAAGTCATTAATGATGGTTCAACATTGTCACCAAAAATTTTGGTCCATTCTCGTGATGAGACAATATTCAGTACCAAGGATAAAACATTAAGGCTTTTTAATGATTTCTAAATTTGATACGTGGTATATCAAATAGTGTATCTACAAGATGACACATTTAGGAATCACCTATGTAAGTGTGAATTGTTAGTCACTTCAAGGAGAATTTTGCAAGGCCAATTCTCTACGCACTTATGAAACCAGGCAGTGTTCTTGGCTGAAACGAACACAATAATGAGAACCAAAGACGGTTAAGGGTTGGTTGTGTGACTTATGGTTGTCTAGGTATACACTAAAGTTCGACGGTTCAAGAATATCAAATCTACCGATTGACCGAGTATATCCGACATAAGTTCACTACAGAAAGTTCAAAGGGAAACCTACTTATCTAGATGCAATTAATCCTTGCTTGCGAATCACACAAGTTTTTCATGCATACTTCCGTGATATAGCCATTCTCCATTCATGTGGGGGATTGTTGAGTTTTATATTTTAATACGGAAAGATATTAAAAAGAGGGTGAATGGGAAATGGAGGAAAAAGTAAAATTTTTGAGTAAAATTTTAAGTTTCCCTCTCTTTTTAATCAGACATTGTCCCTCATTGGTAGAGGATAAGGATTTTGGTGGGTATATATACAATTACTCTTCTTGTAGCTCTTAAAGAGTTAAGAAGAGGGCAAGCCTCGCGCCGTCGTCATCGTCGCTCGCTCGGCTCGGCTCGACTTCGGCTTCGGCTTCGGCTTCGGCTTCGGCTTCGGCTTCGGATTCAGATTTGGTCAATCGATTGATTGATTAATTTTTTGAACCAAATTTATTTGTTAATAGTAAATATTAACGTAATATTATCCGTATTTGTAACGGATATTTTTCAATCCGTGTATTGTACAACAAGCTAGTGCTTGTTCCACCATGGAGGGGGGCTGATCTCTCACAACTTACTGCTATATATATGAGCAGCAACAGTTGGAGAAAGACACACAGAAAAACACATTGCAATATGACATCTCTTCAGTAAGAACTCAACATCGGCTATACATTGCATTCCTTCCTCTCAGAATTTTCATTCGACTTCTGAATTCTCCTCCCTTATTCTGCATTATTTTTTAACTACAAACAAAGCATCCGTAAGTGTGATTTACTGCCGAACTTTGTGTTCGCTGAAACACTGGAGTTTGAAGTACCACTACATCAGTGTGTAATTCGTTCTATCCTGGGAGGAAATAATCCATAACCTTGGGTACTAGGAGGGGATTAAATTCTTTAAGGAAATACTGTGAATTCAGTGGGCTCGAATTAATTTATGTTTCATTTATATTTACGTTTATACATTAACGTTTTATTTTCTAGATTTATTATTTACAAATACATGATAATAACAAGGAACCAACAGGAATAACATTTTCTTCTATAAGGCAAAAATTACACATTTATTCCTATAATTATTGGAAAGGGAGCCTTAGAACAGCGGTAAAGTTGAATATGTATGATTGACAGGTCACAGATTCATTAATGTTTGCATTAGAGTGGGTTGTCTACGTTCAGGGGCAGATCTAGAGCAAAGGATACGGGTTTCCGTAAACCCAATAACTTTTGCATAGACCCTGTATTTGTACAAAAAAATTCATTAAAAGTATAAGAATATTTAGCTTGGAACTCAGTTCGTTGGTCCAGTTATCATGTAGATTAACTTGAGATTGTTATAGGAACCCATAAACTTAAAATTTTGAATCCGTCTCTGCTTACGTTACGTTTCTTAGGGTGCGAACCTTCTCGGATCCTGCATGAATGTGAATTGCTTCAAGCACTTGCCTGCCCCTTTTCCCCGTAGTTATTAGTCAAGTTTAATTTTGCTTCTCATGAAATGAATAACTTATCAAACTTTTTAAATAATAGAAATATCACATTTGGTACTTCCACGGACAAATTTTCATAGATTTAACTTGCATATAGCAATTAAACCATGTTTAGAATGCTTCTCTTATGCTTAAGAGAATTATTTTGATACTTCCGCTCCTTATTTAATTTTAAATTTGTTAAAATCTACCAGTCTAGGGACACAACTCTATTAATTAGTTGAAATAATGAGATTTAAGCACCCTACTGCTGCTCCAAAGAGCCCACCTTTTATTTTTGGGATATTTTAAAAAAAGTCAGATTTACAATTGGTCGTTCAAAAATAGCCCAATTTCAAAAGTAATCGAAATTTAACCACTTTTAATATAAAGATAAATCTGAGCAAAAATACTGTTTTAAAACCCGGAAAATACTCCAGTATATTATGCTGGAGTTCCAGCATAAGTATACTTGAACTCCAGCATATTATACTGGAGTTCCAGGATAGTGTGCTGGAACTCCAGCATAATATGATGGAATTCCAGGATAGTCCGAAAACTAGCTATACCGTAAAATTTTGGCTTTATTTTTGTAGGGCAAGTGCACGGATAGCCATTTTCAGGAATGTTATTTAGAAATTCGTCAATATTTATTTTGTCATAAAATTCTAAAGTAAAAATCTTAACTTTAGGATAATTCAGGACATTATTGTCGTGAAATTTTAAACTGAAAAATTAAAATTAAAGACGCACTAACTAATTCTTAAATAGCAGACCTTTAGAATGACTACCTGGTGTCATTTCTACTATTTTTGTCCAAAAACAAAGGTTGGGTCACTTGGATAGTTGGATAGGTAACTTGACACTATCCTCTATAGCCATGTTAAACGAGGAGTTCGGCATCAAGTTCGTCCATGCCTAATATTTTGATGTGTTATGGGTAAAAATTTATTAAATTTTTAAAAACATTATAGTCAAATCCATAATATTTTAAAGGTACATGGAGTTCAATACTAAAAATCTTGAAGATTGTACCCATCAAATTAAAGGTTCTCGATTTGCCGCTGAAAATGAATAATCACACAATCATTTATTGTTTATGTTAAAGGTTGTTTATTCATATAAGGAGAATGGAGAATGGAGAATGGAGAATGGAGAATGGAGAATGAAATGCACGTTGAGAGAGCTTTTCATTCTTGCCATGTAGCATTCATACAATTACAACTCTCTAATTTTTTACTTAATTAGGGTCACAATGTTTTTCTCAAAGTCTCGATTGTCATCAATGTTTGATTCTCGTCCTTCTTATCCTTGAGACATTTGGCTAAAAGCTGGATTATTTCAGGTTTCACAAGCTCAGGGGCGGCTCAATAAGTTTGACGGCCTAAAGCCAAACTTTAATTTGAGACCCTTTTAAAAAAATCATATACGTATATTTTTAATTGTAGTAGATTTTTCTAGCTTTTTGAGAATAAAATTACTTAAAATTTTCGCATATACAATCTAATCTTTCATGTGCAGTATGATTTTAAGTAATAGAACATAATTCAAGAAGTTGATAACTTTGTATTAAAAGAATTTTTTGATGTTTCAATAGACTTGTTGCAATGATGAAAACCTGAGGAAAAAAACAGAGTTTAAATCCTTTTTTTATACAAAATATTACTTTTCTACTTTGAAATACTTAATACTTTCTTCAAAAGATTGGGGCCTCACGAGAAGAGTTGTGGTGGGATGGATAGCATATCTCCTTCTTTAATCAGAAGTATTCGGTTTCAGTATTTGGAACGGAAAAAATCTCTTATAAGGAACAATTCTCACTTTAATAAATTTTACACGGTACAAATTTGAATTAATCAATGTCCCAAATTAAATATCGGACTTCAAATAAAAATTGGGCCCCCCAGTATTTCGGGGCCTAAAGCCACCGCTTTAATGGCTTTACCATCTGGAGCTCATACAAATATTAAATCATTTTCATAATAAAACAATGGAAAAGGGTCGCATTTTGTCATATAATATCCGAAATTGAGTAACGATGCCCTCTGTTACACTTCTAATCTAATATCACCCCAGCTGTTTGACAAAAGTCTTGTTTTACCCTTGATCCCTAACAGAGCTTCTACCTAAGGGTAATTTCTAACACAGTCGAAAGTTTGAGGGATAAATTTGAATATATCTTTCTCGAAAAATTTGGACATTTGCAGTTCCCTCAGTTTACGCTGGAGCTCCAGTGATAATAAATAAATATTATACGATTTACTAACGGCAATGGAACAAAGGCACTAACATTGTAACGGATGGCAAAGTTGAACAATTTCAAATGTGCAACTTTGGACCTTTAAATTGTTTTATGAAAGTTTAAATTTTACATATATTCAAGTCTACTAAATTTGAATATCAAGAAAAAACAAAAATGGCAACATTTTGAGAGAGATGGAAGTAGATATTACAAATTGCCAAAGAATCAAACTCTCACCTCAGAGAATTGTAATATGTGGTGTTTCATCTTTTCATTTGACGTGGAATAATATCATTGGTTCCGCCTCAGCACTAAACAAATGAATTTGATTGGTCTCAAACAATACATGTCAAAGGTACGGCGTGTGCCTATTTCACCCAACCTATTCCTTGCTTGTGCCTTTGCTATAACTGCGCATTCTATGCTCGTGTCACCTTTTCAATGGCACTCGTAAGGCCATAACAAAATAATATTTTTATTCATATAAACCACTCCTCAAATTCCTTAAAACAAAAACCATTCCGGGGAAATAAATCCCTGGTAAGAAAGACAATTTTAGCAGAAATTTGATATATATACTCTCAAGATGACGTCGTTAAGGATTCATCCTATTGTTCCTATAGGCAAATTAGATAAAATTGGAACGATACAAAGAAGATTAATATGGCCAGTGCGCAAGAATGATATGCACAAATGTGTTAGCACTCATTCATTTGTTTCAAAGCCATCTTTCTCAATCTCTAATCAAATGATGCAAAGGAGGCCTCTTAGTGTTTCTGCTTCTATTTTTCTATCAAATCCACAGACCCGGGACAGAGTTATCAAAGATGATGATCAAAGAAAGGAAGCCATAGTATCAGAAAATCTTGACGAGTGGATGAAGGAATCGATGGTGGACATTGTAAAGAACTTGAAGCAAGCGCCATTACTAGTCCAAATTTACGCGCAAGAAGATGATAGAGGCCAAGAAAGAAGACCCCAGATTAAAACAGAGAGAGCCTTAGTGGAGAAATGGCAGATGATGAAAAATGAATGGGAAAATGGAGAAAAAAGAACCCCAGATGGACTAATATTTGTTGAAGAACTCAGAGAGGAAGATACAGATTTGAATGAAAATGGAAATGAAAATTCAGAAGAAGATTCAGTTGAAGGATTGACAACATCTTGGGGGGTAATTGTACAAGGGAAAGGACTTGAATTTGGACCTGCTTGTTATCTGTTGAAAACAAGCAGAGTTGGAGCTGGTAGAGGAATGGGATTGTTTTGCACTCATTTTTGTTTAGTAAGAGTTAAGAATTTTAGGGAGAGTGCTTTGACACAACTTAAAGGTTGTTGGTTATGAAGTAACAAACAGCAATAAGTGAAGAGTTCAATGGTCACGAGATCATAATTTGAATAGTAATATGGTCTATACTCCGGACCACAACTTTTGGCCCATGTTTACTATGTGAAAGAAAAAACAATGAAAACATTGTTGTTGTTCGTACTAGTAAGATTATTTAATCTTCATATTTCTGAAAGGTACCAGTCAGTACAAAGTCCTGTGGAATGACTCCTTATAATTCATATCTCTGATTACATCTCAAGGCTGTAGTGCTACAAGACAACCTTTACAATATACAACACCTATGATGCCTGAGAATCGCGTGGAACAGATACAAGATCTAGATTACAGCTGAAAAGACTCGATGCTTGAAACTAGTTAGACTATATGTATCAAACTTGACATATGTGCAATAAGTTAGAACGAGAGAGTTATGATCATTCTACTGAACATAACTCTACAGCCAATTGGCTGCCGTCTTACTTGATATTGGCTGGATTGATAAGTTATCCGAAACCTTGGCTAAGGAGCGATATTGCAACTTTACACTCTCAGCATTGTCTAGCGTCTTTACAACATACCTGCACAAGTTGTACATTCAAATAAGGAGTCAGTCCTCATAGGTAAAAATGAGTCATTAGAGGTTGGAATCTTTAAGAACACCTTGAACAGTGTTTATTCAGCATGACATAAGGAATATGACACATTCATAATAAGAGGTAATAACTTCTCAGTGTTAAGAAGGTTGAACCTAGTACTATGTCTTCCTCATACTACAGAAAACCATTAGACATGTAGTTGAAGAATTTTACCAGATACTGCAAGATGATATATAGGTGCAAATCCAGATATACTCCACAAAGGAAAAAGGGGAAAACGAAAAAGTTTAATAAGCTGGATTCAGCAGTGCACTTAAAATGAATACTATATCATCAGGCCGAAAGGCAAAACTCAGAAGCCTCTCTGACAAAGTTCAATGAAGACAGTCTGAGACAAAATGTTCAAAGGGATTAGCAAAATGCAACAAATTTAAGATTAACCTTTCTTCTTTTTCTTTATATAAAAAGGCGGAGAAACCTAAGTGAGCTGAAGAATTCTTTTAATAAACTACTTACATAAAGTAAGCATTTTAAAGGTCAGAGATCTGGATGCAATATAATGAAATATGTTAACTCTTGCATGTCTAAATGGCACTAAAGCATTTTAAAATTCAAAGGGCATACCACTTGTCTGAGCTATGTGCTAGAGAAGTCTAGATTTTTTTATAACCAAGAAATTCTTGAGGATCAGGGGGCGCACGATCCTAACTCGATGAATAATGTTCCCAATCATTTACCCTTCTCCGCTTAAATACTAGGGTTTATTCTGAGGCAAAGTTCGAACTCGACCCACAGGTTACGCTACATCTTACCAGTGAACCAAAGCCCCAAGGGTGAGAGAAGTCTAGATTTATGAAGATTATAACCTTTTAAGCTTAACAGATATATAATACTCAAATGCTGAGAGTCTAAGCACAAAGGATATTTTAGTGGACCTTTTAAAAATTACATATTTTAGAACACTAGGAATATTTCATTATGAATTAAAACATAAGAAACTTCAGGGCATATCGCTTTGAGAGGTCAAAAAGGATGTGACGAAATTTCAAAAACCAAATGATGCAAAGAAAGAGATATACCATCCATTCAAGCACTGAGTGGTAACAACAGCCTCACGACCCACAAAACGCTGAGGTGTTCTTTTGTTACCCTATTTGATTAACAATTTCAATTAGATAGCCCATTCAAAACCAATCTGGAAATGTAACTGAAATTCAGATATTACTGGAAGAACCTTTATAATAACCCTGTCTGTGACAGCAAATGGAAACTGAACACCTCTTCCTCTTAGATGATCCGAGAGTGGTGAATCACCAAAGGTCCCTCTATCCTGCATCAGGATATGATATTAAGGCCTTAAGGTAAAGTCATGCTTTTGAGCACAAGGACAATCAGATATAATTCGCCCTGATTTTTCTTTTTATCTTTAGTCTAAATTAAATGGCGTACAACATTATTTCCACCTAATCTCAGGTCGTTTTATAGGTAAAAAAAAATGGAAGTGGCGAACCTGGTCATATCTATCCTTTCTTCTTTTAAAAGAACGATTAAGTTGTGATTCCTCTTCTCGACGGAATGCTTGAACCGCAGCTCGAAGAGCTAAAGATATATGAAAGGCAAATAGAAATCATCAGAAACATTAGAGACAAATAGAACTTCATGAACTTACTCTTAGGCTCATTTACACATTTAAAATGCAGAAAGGACCACCGAAGCACATAAAGACCCTTCAATCTATGTTCTTCCAAGTATGGACAGGTTTGACTAGAAATTCAAAAAGAGTGTAAAACTAGGGTCACTCATAACTTTCTAATGTTAGAGAAGATTTCTTTTAATTGAGAGATCCCCGAGAGCCAGTGGCACGGAGTACGAAACTCGACGAAATATGGCCATTCATCAAACTTTTCAGTTTAAATACCAAGCTTTTGCTGGCAAGGTTCAAACCATTGACATGCTCCAAACTCAAACATCACAAGTTGTGCTCTTATCACCCGACCAAAGCCCTGAGGCCGTTAGTAAAGAAATTTATCCAGTTGATCTTGCGGACTTACTTTTTGACAATTTAATGCAACGAGTTTGAAAGCCCTTATAACTTTAACTAAGTTAGAATATGAAGCTAACCTTGACCAAAATCTACGGAGAAAGTCCGGACATATACAATGATTTCTGAAATCAAAACAAAAGCTAAGGTGAAATTGCAGAAAATGGAATACCTTGTATATAGAAATTTTTATGTCATTCCTTTTCTTTTTATCTCCTTCTCGGATTCTCCTCTTGATCAATATTTTCTCCTTCTTGGAATAACTTTCCACATAGTGTCTCATAATTCAGACATATTTTTATAACTCTATTTTTAGATATTTGAGTAATTTTAAGCCGAATCCCCACACCCATACCGGGATCCATACTCTCGAATCTTAAAACTTAGATCATGAAGGATCTGACATCTAGATATGCACCCATATCGAAGGCCTACATTCGAGTCTGAGCAACTTAGATTTGAAGCTAAAGCCAAAACATGTGGGTTGTTAATTAGATATCCTGAGTCTGCTATGACAAAATAAAATTTGCTGCTTCTGTTTTGGAAATCAACTGCAAGAATATAGTTGCCATAGTCAGAAGAAGTGAAAATGATAGAGATGACATAGAATGGACACTAAAGCAATGCAAAAGTAGCGAGATAGAAAACATGATGAAGGAATAATTTTCTTTTCTATACTGTGATCGAGAAAGAAGACTGTGTTTGTCTTTTTAATAAAGGAAGAAGTGTGCATTCCGAAAATGGGAACATTAGATGTTTACGGTCATAAGCACACTAAGAAGCATGTAAGGTCATTCACTGATTCTAAAGGACGTCTGAGGGCAACTCAATTTGTAGGAAGCTACGGTGAGATGTCTACAGATGAACAGCCATAGTGAATATAGAAGGCTAGTGGAATTAACTTAAAATAATAGGCTAAAATAGGAAATGGCATCAGAGGCCCAATCAAGCGAAAATATATATAAATTCAAATAATTATAAAATTTGAAAGATAAAAGATTATCTCATTAAATCAATTTCATATATACATTTATAAATTTAAACGATATATATATATATATATAAATATATAATTAAAATTTTGTATATTAAAATTTTTTTTTTAACATAAACAAAAGTTCGGTATTTCAGTATGTTCGATAATTTATGGAGAAAACAGGAAACAATCCGAATTACCGAATTTTTAGGAACCAAAACCAAAAGACCGAGATATTTGGTTCGGTAAGGTAATTTGGTTAAACATAACAACAACTACGCCTCAGTCTCAAATAAGTTGGGATCGGTTATATGAATTTTCACTGATCATGTTTATCCACCATATCAAAAAAAATAAAAGTGAAAAATAAGTAAAATATACATAAAAATAGTAACAATAATAATATCATTACTAAAAGTTCTCTATATTTTCATTGGCATATAAATCTATGATAAGGTCAAATTACTCATAGAAAAGTGTACTAATAAGACTGAAATCGGTATTCCAACTAGTAGGTACCACCTATATGGATCTTTTTCTTCCATTATGCCTTATCGTTAGTTAAGTCTGCACTGATTCAAATATCCCCTAGCAATATCCCTAACTGAATTATGAACACCTCTAGCAATATCCCTTATACGGCAGCAGACATTTGAAAATGTACTGGCATTCACCGGACAGAATCATCAAATATTAGAGAAACCAGATGAAATGGTATACTAAATCTACCAAAAGTACAGAACATATACTTACATAAATTTGGCGCCACTGAATCTTCAGACACCACGTGTGAACAGATATAGCAAGCTTTCTGCAATTACACCATAAAGGCTATTTAGAACTAGTCCAGTGGCACGTGACTTTTAAGTCCCACCGATTCATATTCTCTTTCTAGGACCTTGTAGCCAACTTAAATACGAGAAGACAACTTCCTATTGCAAATGTGAAAGGAAAAACTAACTTTTACAAGAGGAGAAAAGACAAAAGAAAATTTTGTCTCTTGCATTTATGTGAATTCATACATTCATTAGATATCAACGAATGTCATAACCAGATCTACTACGGTAAAAAGATAAACACTTAGATTCATAAATAGTCTGTGCAGCAACAATAGATGATAGTGCAAAAGAGGATTACTGTAACTATTTTTGTTTGACAGGAGGGACAAGAGATTTAATTGAATAAGCAAGCAATCTCCATATACAGCTTTTGGAGGTGATATGGTTTTAGAACAGTTGGTCCTATAAATTTCAAATCTTAAATTAAAGGCATTTGCATCTGATTTCTCCAACCAATATGAATATTAGTATTTTCTTGGTTATCACACTAAGTAATCAAATGCAGTGCAGTTCCCCTAAACTGAAAGCGGAGAGAGATTTTTCAAAATATGCTTACTTAAATTAAAAAAAAAGCATAAAAGACACAGCCAAACCCCAAATTCGGGAACATACTTTCTCCTATTGTGCCAATAAGGTTGTCGGTCTCTATCTAATGCATCTTGAAACAGAATTTGATGATTAAGCAGCATTGAATATCAAAACCCTCAAAGGAAAGAGATATAAAGAAGTATAGATGCAAATGCAATTAATATCGAGTATAAATGAAAGTTGGTAACAAATTGTTTCCAGAGGACATACCATTCTAATCACATGCTGCACTCCACCACTACCAAAGGAATGCCCACAAGGCAATATCATTGCATCATCCATGAGCGCTCCCCTGAAATTCACAACGTGATGTCAAGTGTGGATGCAAGGAACCAGATGGATAAAATAATGCATGAATCTAGAACAGCAAATAACATATAGAAATAGACTACAAGAGCACGTGTTGTTAAATTAGGACAAATAAAATAATGCATGAACCAACAACGGTAAATACAAATATGGAAAGAAACTACTTAACTACGTAAGCAAATAATCATAATATTATTTCAACCTCTACGATAAGCATCATCATTTGATAACTCAGAATAGATAAGATCCCTTAAATGAAAATCAGGGGAGAAACTTGCATGAGCTAACAATATACTCCTTTTTTCTATTTTATGTGACTCTTTTTTCTTTTTGCTTTTTCATTTGTTTAAAAAAGAATGACATCTTTTTATATTTAGAAACAATCTAACTATAAATTTTCATTTTACCCTTAACTGCTAGTTGCACGTTTACACCAGTTGTCACTAGACCTTGCAAATATATTAACATGTGGGATCATCCTAATTGTCTTTGTCTGATGTCTAAGCTAAGAGCTCCAAGAAAGCATACAACCTTAATGATATTATTAACACCGCATTTATCAATATCAATCATCTGCATCACAATCCAAAATTGATTGAGGCCATGTATATGGATCCTTTATATTCAATTCCTCCATTTGGCCCATTTCATTCCAATACTAAATAACTTGCCTTTTTAGGGTCAAAACACAATTTATGCTTTACTTAAGATATAGAAAGCCAAGCAGCTAAAGCAGAAAAACAAGCGAACAGGTAAAGCAGATTACTCTCTCTTCCCAAAATGTGGTTCTCATTCTTGTTTAGGTTGTCCCAAAAGAGTGATACGTTCTATATTTAGAAACAGTTTAACTTCAATTTTTATTTTACCCTCAATGAGATGATTATGCTCACACAAATGCCTATAACTTATATTTTCCACAAGTTTCAAAACTCTTACTTTCTTTCTTAAACTCCATGTCAGTCAAACATAATCATAAAAATTAGATGAAGGGAGTACATGACAAGAAACTTACATAATTGGATCGGAGAGAATAGCTCTCAAAGACTCTCCTGATTCATTTGAATAACAACCTTCCTTTCTCCCACTAAACCCACACCCATTCTCAAACCCCATTTCCTTCGGCCCTGCATTTGACCCTTCCCCTCCCTGCAAATACTGACTATTATAATACACCTCCCCATCAACACTAGCAACTGTCACTGCATTTCTCACGTCTATGCTGCCCTCATTTCCTGATTCCTTAGCACCTTATTCAACATATCAATAAATCAATAGTCAACAACTGATCAATCCAAAACAAGTCCTAGTCAAGAAAAACAAACTAGGAAATTAAATTGTCAAAAAACACTTACCAAATGCAGAAAGGGGTTTTGGTTTTTCACTGCCAATTTTACTACTACAGCTATTATTAACTTTATCACCGTTATTATTATTGTTGTTATTATGATTATTATTACTATTTTCAACTATAACGACGCCTTCAGCTTCATTTTCATCATCGTCATCATCCTCGTCATCATCCACGTCATCATCCTCCGATCCATCGCCAGGTCGGTCATCGGCCAACATTTGACGGCGAAAATCGGCAGCTTGCGGTTGATGAGGGAAGTAATGGTGGTGATGGTTATTATCGTACTTCTCGATGAATCCGGTAAGTTCTCGAGTCGTTTTTGGGCCCGGATCACCGCTAATGGAGGCGGCGCAGCGGCGAGGTGGTGGTGGTGGGGGGCCACAGCTGAAAGTTTCATGGAAAACGAGCTGTGAGTGTGGATTGAGTCCATTTTCCACTCGTCGGGCCGAAACCAGACCCATTTCTTCAGAAGCCATAGGCAGTGTCAATAAAACAACCCTAATTCAAGTTAATTTCTGGAACGTAAAGAGAATTGCAGGTTTGGATTGAAGAGAAACTCCATTTTGGTGATGAAGGAAGTGGAATTTTTTGTTTTTCGGAAAAAATGGTAAGAATTAGGGGTTTAGGAATTTGGGGGTTGTGGGGAAGATGAAACGACGCCGTATTAACCGTAGCTGCAGGATAGTGCAATTAAGAACATTGGTCAATTTGATTGTCGTTGCAAATACAAGGCGGGTACCATTGTCTGACCTGAGAAGAAATCGATGATTAGACAAATTTAAAAAAAAAGTCATAAGTATAATGTTTTGTTTGCCTTATTGTCTATATTGAAATTTTAATTTTAACTTTCTCCTATATAAGAAGAGCAGTAGAAACAGGTGAAGCAGGCTCCTCTTCGTTGATATTCCTGCTTCACCGGTAACATATTTGTCATTGTTTTTGTATATTATTGCACTAAATGCCATCACATAGTTTTGGTAAATAAAGGAAATTTCTAGCCACTTTAAAGGCTCAAACACCTACACAAGTTCCGCGAGCAGTGGCCCCACATTATTTTACTGCATTTGCTGGTTGTCATACCAACAGGGCCCTACGAAAATTTATCATTTCAAAAATCATACTCTTCTATTTGAATAGATTTTCCAAAGAGTAAATTTCATCTTCCGTTAAAACAAGATAAAGTAAATGAATTTACATTTCACTGCGTGCGTTTCTCCAAGGTCATTGTTAATTACATATATAGATTAGCTCTGTTACTAATTGGTTCATGGAGAAATAGGTTTAAGCAATATTTGCATATGTTGCTCCAGAAAAGGTTGTTAAATCAATTCACTAATATGGAGAATTTAGTTCGCAATTCTTGAAATTTGTTGAATAAATAATACACAAATCAAAAAATAGTTAAATAAGAAAGATAAGCGTTAGAAAATTTAAAGTTTAAATTTGATTTTCTTCAAGTTTTGAATAATTTTGTGTGATCGGTATTAAAAAATCTCTTTCTTCTCTATTAATATAATGTATTAAGAAACTCAGAAAGTGGAAGTAAAAACAAGCAAGTAGATGGAAAACAAACTAAAGGACAAGGATCTAAAGGGAATGGAAGTGAAATGGAGGCGAGGGAAATTGTAAGCCCTAGCAATAACAGGAAGCAATTAATAAAAATTGGGGGAAATGCTGGCAACAAACCACAAAAGGAAGGATTAAGTGTTCCAGTACAAATGAGCACAATTCCTAGAGGAGATATGCAGGGTATGGAGAAAGGTCAAGCGGCAAACAAAGAAATTACATATTCAAAGTATGAGACAGTTAAAACAACAGAAGCAAAAACCACTGCTGGACCCAAATCCTAGGCAACCCTAGTAGCAGGGAATACCTATGCGGCTAGGGGAATGGGGCTCACATATGTACCTCCAATGATATAAAATGGGGAGAAAATAGTTGAATTACAGCAAGAGGAAGTTGAGAAAGAAACAGAGAAGTGGAAGATGGCAGTAATCATGTATGTTGTCGGAGATACACCTAGTATTGGAGCTGTGGAAAGGTTCATTGCTTTTAAATGGAATTTTGTAACAAAACCAAAGGTATACTACCATAATGAAGGCTACTTTGTTGTTAAATTAAGTAGTATAGAAGAAAGGAATGAAGTATTATACTCAGGAACAAGTACAATGAACAGTAGGCCAGTTATTACTAAGGCATGGGCTCCTAATTTTGATTTTGAGGAGGAAGTATTGAAGACCTTACCCATATGGGTAAAACTGCCAAACCTGCCTCTAAACTGCTAGGGAGCAGATTCTTTGAGTCGAATTGGAAGTGGATTAGGGACACCAATCTATGCTGATAAATGCACTACCAAAGTGGAGAGGATATCATATGCTAGAATCCTTGTAGAGATAGATATTCCAAGACCTCTACCCATGAAGATAACAGTGAAATATCCTAATGGAATGAAATTTGAGCAAGATGTTACATACGATTGGAAGCCTGTGTATTGTAGCACTTGTTTGCAACTGGGACATAACTGCCTGAACAAGACACCAATGCAGCAATTAGAACCCAAACAAACAAAGCAGAGACAGAAGTGGAAACCTAAAGAACAGAACAAACCAAGCACTAGAAATGAAGGATCTCAAGATACTGAGGCAAGAAAGCAACCAGAAACTAATCAGGAAATAACTACAGACACTCAGAATCATCAACACTCACAGGATACAAAGGAGAAGTGGCAAGAGGTAAGGGGTAAATCTGCAGCTAAACAGAGTCATGTCACTACTATTGAAGAGAGACTGGTTATGGAAAATGGCTTTACTGCACTTACCAGAGCAAGTACTCAACATATAAACATTAATAATGTAATGATAGAAGGAAGACAATGTAGTCGTGGAAGGATAGAGGAGGCTATTTTTCCAGACCAAATATGTTATGATGTTGGTCACATGGAATGTTAGAGACTTGAATAAAGCCTATAAGCAAAAGGAGATGCAGAGGTTCATCCGAGAGAATAAGGTTAGTATTATTTCTATAGTAGAACATAGGGTGCAAGAGAAGTACTCAAGCAAAATTATAAATAAAATAGCCCCTCAGTGGAAATGGTGCACAAATTATGAATCTAGAGGTAAAGGTAGGATATGGATTGTATGGTATCCAAATGAAGTTGCATATACTACAATAAGCTACAAACCAAAATATATTCATGGAGAGGCAACATTATTGGCTAGCAGGCAGGAGTTCACCTTCACAGCTATATATGGGCTCCATACAGTAGATGCAAGGAAGAGCTTATGGGCTGATTTGCTAAGTTGGAGTCACACTCAACAAAAACTTGGCTTTGTATGGGTGATTTTAATGCAGTATTATCAGAAGATGATACAAGCAATGGAAGTCCAATACAGGAATGGGAAGTTAGAGACTTTAAAGAATTCATGTTGAAGGCAGGGATGACTGAAATGAGAACAGTAGGAAGAAATTTTACATGGACAAATTCACATGTGTTTAGCATAATTGATAGGGTAGTGGTCAACTCTGAGTGGATAACAAAGATGCCATATTTGGATGTTATGGTTATGAACCCTTATTTCTCAAATCACTCCCCTCTTTGTATCAAATTTGGAGAAGAGCCACAGAACATCAGACCTTTCAGGTTTTTTAACCATTTGGCAGACCATAAAGAGTTCTTATAAATTGTAACAAATGCCTGAACAGGAAAGGAAGCAATACAAATGTCAGGAATATGGAGGAAATTGAAAGCAGTAAAGGAGAGTTAAAGAAACTGAATACAACTGAGTTTGCAGCAGTTGACAAAAAGGTGAAACATGCCAAGCAGAAACTATAAGAAATACAAGAGAAAATCAGAAATAATTATCAGCAAGCAAATCTGTTCGAAGAGGAGAAGGGAATGAAGAAACAACTGGAGAAATGGGTCAATATTGAAGAAAGTATTTTTAAAAAAAATTTAGAAATCAATGGTTGAAATTGGGTGACTCAAATTCTGCTTTCTTCTTTGCCAATATGAAGAGCAAAATTAGCCAAAACAAGATCAGAAGCCTAATGACTACTACAGGAGAAATAGTTCAGACTTTGGAAGCAATTGAAAATGAGATTGTAGATTTTTACAAAGATCTACTTGGATCTTCAGCAACAGCCCTACCAGCCATTTATCCAAGAGTTATGAAGGAAGGGAAGATGCTAAATAGAAAGCAGCAGTTGAAACTCATACAACCTGTCAGAGAAGAGGAAGTGTACAATGTTGAAAAATATTGATGATTTAAAAGCACCAGGATGTGATGGATTCAATTCATTGTTCTTCAAAAAATCATGGGGTATCACTGGTAAGGAGATCACAAAGGCAGTCTTGTATTTCTTTACTATAGGGGATATGTATCAACATGTCAATGTAACAACAGTCACTCTAATACCGAAGGTGCACCATCCTTCAGCCATCAGGGATTTTAGTCCTATATCTTGCTACACAGTTTTGTACAAAATTATCTCTAAGATTCTGACTAATAGGTTGCAAGAGGTAAGGGATCATTTAATTGATAACAGCCAGTCAGGTTTTGTGCCATGAAGAGTAATTGCTGATAATATAATCCTGAGTCATGAGTTAGTAAAGGGATATGGAAGGAAGGGTATCTCACCTAGATGCATGATGAAGTTAGATTTGCAGAAGGCGTATGACTCAATAGAATAGGAGTTCCTTAAACAAGTCTTAATAAGTATGAATATTCCTGAGAAGTTTGTTCAACGGGTGATGAAGTGTGTGAGTACTGTGTCCTATTCAATCCTTATTGTCACGCCCCAAAACCGAGGGACACAACCGGCGCTCAACCGGAGGACCCCAGTCAAGCGGACCTGGAATTTCCTTTGCTATCCCATGCGTTACCCCGTGATTCCAATATACATTATTCTTTTGAAATAGCAATTTAAGACTTAAGCATAAACTTACAACTAGAGTTCATTTCTACTTTTTATCAATTCCAACATTGATACCAAGTACTTGCAAAATACATACAACAACTAC
>MU720315.1:0-14773 GCA_026770625.1 Nicotiana glauca | reverse complement strand
GTGGATTTTTCGGATTATGTCTATCTATCAGTTATATATATTTGATTTCCATGTCGTTAATTATTTTCAAACAAATGGTTTTGAGCCTTATGCTCGGGTTGAGAGTGAAATTGGTCGGGCTTGCCTAGCAGTTGTGTTGGACGCCATCACGACCAGGTTTGGGGTCGTGACATTTTGGACGGGGAGTGAAGGGAGTTTCAACTGAGATCGATTGGAGATAAGTTTTATGAGTTAAATACATGATTTTTTTTGAAGAATCATCCTTGAAATCCATGAAAACATAGCCAAATTATAAGAAATTAGGCCTTGAGATTGAAATTCTAAAATGGTGATTTGAGGGGGCAAATGAACTCCGATTTTTGTGAATTTGGTATGTATAGACTCGTGGCAAGATAAGGATCGTATTGATGTAAATTTTTTTGAGTTTTTAGACGTGGGCCCGGGGCTCGGGTTTTGCCAAATCCGTGAATTTTGTTATTTTTCGATTGTTTTCGATTGGGTATTGTCTCTTTAGTATAATGCATCATATTTGTTGTAATTTTGGATAGATTCGTCACGCGAGGAAGCAAATTCGAAAGGCAAGGGCATCGCGGAGTAGTCTTTTGGCCGTCTTGAGGTGAGTAATGATTTTAAATGATGTCATGAGGGTTTGAAACCCCGGATTGCACAACGTACTGCTATGTTGAGATGAGACACGCGTTGTATGACGAGCGCGAGGTAATTTACTATTGGGGATTGTGACTTGGTCCATCCCGGTTGATATTTTACCGCGTATTTGATAAAGAGTTGTTGTTTTCCACAATGATTTGGGCTTATTTCCATACTTGGGCCTCGTGCCAATTGTTTGAAACCCTTTTTGAATTTCCATCACTATTTTTCCTCACTAATTGAAATATTATTTGAACTCTGTCCAATTGAATTATACTATTTCTTGAACTCAGCTACATTTATACTCAACTTGAGATTTAAATGATATTTATAATGTTGTTTGAGCTGAGCACCATTGTTTTACTGATGCCCAAGGGGCTTATGATTATTTTCTGGACTGATTGAGGCCGAGGGCCATATGTGAGGATATGTTGAGTGATGTGAGGAGGCTTCCAGGCCTCGAGTGTTATGTGAGGAGGCTTTAAAGCCTCGAGTGTGATGTGTGAAGGCTTTAAGGCCTTATGATATTGTGCTTGGGCTGTAGGAGCCCCTCCAGAGTCTGTACACACCCCAGTGAGCGCAGGGTACCCAGGTGAGTTGGGAGTGGGCCAGAGAGGCCGATGTTGTATTTTGTGAGTTGGAAGTGGGCCCGAGAGGCCGATGTTGTGTTTTGTGATTTGGGAGTGGGCCCGAGAGGCCGATGTTGTGTTTTGGTGAGATGGGAGGGAGCCCGTGGGGCTGATACTGTGTTGAGAGTTTGTTATGGAGCCCGAGGGGCAAGTTTCTGATTATTCCTTACTTGTTGAAATTAATTGTCTTCACTGTTTTAAAAGAGATTTATCCGATACTCCACGGTTTATTGTATAATTGATTTTACTGCTTGAGATAGCGTTAATTGTGCCTTTATAAGATTTCATGCTTTCAGTCATTATTTATTCTCATTACTCACTGAGTTGGAGTACTCACTTTACTCCATGCACCTCGTGTGCAGATGCAGGTATTGATCACCCGGTAGCGGGATATTAGTTGATTGAAGGTATTACTATTGTAGCTGAGCAAGGCGACCGCCAGCGTTCGCGGCACCGGACATTGTCTCTAGAATTTCAGAATTTAATTTTGTGTATTATTGGCCCTGTAGTTGTGTTTAGGTTTTCTTTAGATGCTCGTGAATTGTGACACCCCGGTCGGGTTATGTTGGGCTGTAAACACCGGTTATTATTATTGTTGTTAAGATGTATTTATTTATTCATTTATGTTTAATAATTGTTAAAGAGATAATTTGGGTTAGTTGGCTGGCCTTGTCTTCATGAGAGGGCCATCACGACCGGGTTAGGAAATTGGATCGTGAAATACTAATACTCTTTTCCTTTTTATTTCTCTTTTTCCTGAGTCGAGGGTCGATTGGAAACAGCCTCTCTGCCCTTTCGGGTAGGGGTAAGGCCTGTGTACGTATTACCCTCCACAGACCCTACTCTGTGGGACTATACTGGGTAGTTATTGTTGTAGTAGCATATACTACAACATGCTATATATGTAGTTAAAGTAGCACGAAGTGTGTGTGTTATATATATACACACAATTACATATACTATAACAAGTTATATATACGTTATAGTATTACAGTGAAGTGTCTGTGTGTGTCTAAAAGAGTATATATATACATATATAAGAACATGAAGCGCTAGGAACACAAGGTCGGGTTCTTTTAGGGATTGATACACTTGTAAATTGATTCATCGACTTATAACCTACTCAGATGCATCGTTGAATATTAAAAACAAATTAAACGTCTCGACTAATATCAATTAATTTATTATAATTGATTCATCGACTTATAACCTAGTCGTGAATGAATGTAATTCATTAACTCTGTTATAATACAAATAGTGATAACAATATCATATACTATAACATGCTATATATGTAGTTAAAGTAGCAATAAGTGTGTGTGTTATATATATACACCCACTTACATATACTATAACAACTTATATATATGTTATAGTATTATGGTGAAGTTTTTTTGTGTGTCTCTGTGTGTGTGTCTAAAAGTATGTGTGTGTGTGTATGTATGTATGTATGTGTGTGTGTATATATATATATATATATATATATATATATATATATATATATATATATATATATATAAGAACATGAAGCACTAGGAACACAGGGTCGGGTTCTTTTAGGGATTGATACACTTGTAAATTGATTCATCGACTTATAACCTACTCAGCTGCATCGTTGAATATTAAAAATAAATTAAACATCTCAACTTATATCAATTAATCTTTTATAATTGATTCATCGACTGATAACCTAGCGATGGATGAATGTAATTCATTAACACTGTTATAATTAATAGAATAATATTATATTGATTTATCAATTCAATAATTATTCGTATGTAGTAATGTATAAGATTGATCATCAATTACAATATAGTTTATGCATGTGTATGAAATTACTCATATACTTAAATATAACTTAAAAAATTCCTTTACATATATGCTATTATAATCTATTAAAAGTAATTACTTAGTTAATATAATTTTTTTTAAAGATTATGCTTATAGTTTATATTATTTATAATAATTATAGTTAAATAAAATAAATATTAACTATTTATAGCTAATAATAATTTTTTTATAGCTTGTAATATTTAAAAATCAAAAAAGAAAAAAATATTTAATTTTTTTTAGAAATAACGACCAACGTTGGTCGATCTTTGGTCAAACGGTCAAAACTTAATTATCGACCAAAAATAGCGACCAATGTTGGTCGCTTTTTCTAATAACAGAGTCAAAAATGGGTTCCCCCCACCATTTCTCTTATTTTCTTCCCCAAAATTTCCCCAACTCTCTCTCAACACCTTCCCCTCCCCTTATATTTTTCCGTCACACAAATCCCATTCCCCTACCCTGCACCACCACTGCCATTACCGACAACCCCCGGACTGTCTCCCCCCCTCTCTCTTCTTCTCCACCTATAAAAAACCTAGGTTTGAATTATAACCTTGAATCTTTGTTATTTCTAGTTTTTGTTTCAATTATTTCAATATTGTAGTTTATTGTTTCAAAAATTGAACATTGTATTTTATTGAGGATTAGGGTTTAGGTCTTGTTTTAATTAGTTCTATTAATTAATTTTATTAACTAATTAGTTTAATTAGTGTTGAATTTAGTTTAGTTAGATTTGAAATATACTTTGTATTATCTTTGATAGTTTAGTTAGAATCTAGGGTTTAGGATGTGAATTGAACCTTTAGGATATGAATTAAACTTTTAGTTTACGAATTGAACTTTTAGTTTATAAATTGGAATTTTAGGATATGAATTTAACCTTTTAGATATGAATTGAAATTTTAGTGTATGAATTAAATTGGATATGATTTGAACTTTTAGTTTATGAACTGAACTTTTAGTTTATAAATTGAACTTTAGTTTATAAATTGAGTATTTTAGGATATGAATTGAAATTTTAGTGTATGAATTGAATTGGATATGAATTGAACTTTTAGTTTATAAATTTAACTCTAGTTTATAAATTGAGTATTTTAGGATATGAATTGGACTTTTAGTTTATGAATTGAACTTTTAGTTTATAAATTAAAATTTTAGGATATGAATTGAATTTTTTGGATATGAATTAAACTTTTAGTTTATAAATTGAAATTTTAGGATATGAATTGAACTTTTAGGATATGAATTGAACTTTTAGTTTATGAATTGAACTTTAGTTTATAAATTAAAATTTTAGGATATGAATTGAATCTTTTGGATATGAATTGAATTTTTAGTGGATGAATTGAACTTTTTGGATATGAACTGAACTTTCGTTTATAAATTGAAATTTTAGTATATGAATTGACCTTTTAGGATATGAATTGGACTTTTAGTTTATGTATTAGAATTTTAGTTTATGAATTGGACTAGTAGTTTATAAATTGTAATTTTAGGATATGAATTGAACTTTTAGTTTATGAATTGAACTTTTAGTTTATAAATTGAACTTTTAGTTTATAAATTGAAAATTTAGGATATGAATTGAAAATTTAGGATATGAAATTAATTAACTAAAAAAAGATTAGGATATGAATTAACTAAATTAATCTGTTCTTGTTTTATTTGTATAGATGGAACATCGTACTTGGATGTACAATAGGAATTATCCTAATCAATGGGGATTGCGGGAGGATTTTGTAGAATGGGTGGATGACTTTATTAGACATGCAATGTCACTTCCACCATACTGAAGTGAAGGAGTAATTAGGTGCCCTTATGTTAAGTGCGACTGTTTGGAAAACTGGAGGAAGTTAAGCATCATCTTTATAGGAAGAGGTTTATAGTGAATTACTTTGTGTGAACTGATCTGTAACGATCCGACTGGTCATTTTGAGCATTTGCATCTGGTTCGGCAATTTGAGGTCTCGAGCAGCTTCATAATATATGTATTGACTTGCGTGCATGGTTGAATTCAGTTAACGGATGATTCATAGTCAAATTGGAAGAAGGAAACTAGTTTTGGAAGTTTAAAACGGTGAGAATTTGACTGAAATTGGACTTTTGAGTAAAAGGTCTTAGAATGAATTTTTGATGATTCAAACAGCTTCGTATGGTGATTTTAGACTTAGGCGCGCATTCGGATTGTATTTTAGAGGTCCGTAGCTAATTTAGGCTTGAAATGCCGAAAGTTGAATTCTTAAAGTTTCCGGTTCGATAGTGAGATTTTGATCCGAGGGTCGGAATGGAATTCCGAGAGTTGGAGAAACTCCGTTATGTCATTTTGGACTTGTCTGCAAAATTTAGAATCGTTCCGGATTGAATTGATATGTTTTGACACGAGTTTTGGAAGTTAGAAGGTTTGAAAGTTCCGAAGTTCGATTCTTGGTGTGATTCGATGTTTCAGCATTGTTTTATATGATTTGAGACCTCGAGCGATTCCGTGTTAGGTTATATGACTTGTTTATATGTTTAGATGGGGTCCCGTGGGCCTCGGGTGTGTTCCGGGTGGGCTACAAGTCTTTTTCCTCCTATTTTGAACTGCTGATATCTGTCAGCCGGTATCCTTATTCGCGTTCGCGTCTTCTCCTCTGCGTTCGCGAAGAGTAATCTTGGAGGTGGAATTTATTTTTCTTCGCGTTTGCGGTTAGCCTCTCGCGTTTGCAACGGTTTTCCTTTCTACTTCTTTGCGTTCGCATCCAATCCCTCGCGTTCGCATAGTAGAATTAGGAACTGAGGGGCTGGTGGATATTTCTTCGCGTCACAGCCTCTGCGTTCGCGTAAGCCTCTATTCTTTACCCTCCGCATTTGCGTCCCTTATCTCGCATTTGAGATAGCTTTTCTTGAAATCTTCAGTTTCCCTTGTTCGCGAACGCGATTGTCCTTCCGCGTTCGCGATGCACAAAACTTGGGCAGACTGAATATATTCAAAAATCGAGGGTTTCACCATTTTCATCACATTTTGACTTCTAGAGCTCGGTTCTTGGTGATATTTGGTGGGTTTTTCCCGAAAATCCATTGGGTAAGTGTTCTTCAACAACAATTAAATATATTCCATGAATTTGTCTTTATTTTTATCATTTAAATTATGTTTTGGGTTGGGGAAGGAGTTGGTTTTGAAGAAACATTCTAAAATGAAAAATCATGGTTTGAGGGACCAAATGGTATCGGAAATTAATAAATTTTGTATGGTTGAACTCATATTGGGATGGGCATTCGGATTTTTGTAAAATTTGCCGGGTTCGAGGCGCGGGTCAGGGGTCAACTTTTGGACAAATTTTTGGTTTTTGTTAAAGATTGAGACTTTATGATCCAGAATAGTTTCTTATGTGTTATATTTGGGCTTTGAAGTTAATTTGGTTAGATTTGAGCCATCCGGAGGTCTTTTCACCCGAGAAGTGCATTTTAGAGTATCAGTTTGTCGTCTTTGAGGTAAGTATCTTGCCTGACCTTGTGAGGGGGACTTCCCCTTTGGAATTGAGTCTTCTATGCTAATTGTAGTCCATGCATGCGAGGTGACAAGTGTGTGCTCGGACTTATTTGTGAGAAATTCGCCTCTAGGGTTCGTAGGTCCTTATACGAGAAGTATCCCGTTATGATTAGGTTTCCTAATTGCATAACTTGCCTCTTATGACGGTCCGGCCCGTCGTGACACGAGTTATCGCCCCGTTTCCCCCATATTATTCTTCTCTATGTTTTAATATCAGTATTTGAGGTGATTGGGTAGAATTGGATTGGTTTTAGATGGAAATGAGACACTTAGTCTCTTAAAGGGAAGTTTGTTTTGGAAAAGTCAACTGGAAGTTGACTATTTAGTTATAGGGCTCGAATGTGAATTCCGGTGATTTGGTTAGCTTCGGGGGATGATTTGTGACTTAGGTGTGCGATCATAATTGAATTTGGAGGTCCGGTGTAGAATTAAGCTTGAATTGACGAAGTTAATATTTTGGCGAATTCCGGTTGATAGGTGAGATTTTGATCCGGGGGTCGAAATGGAATTTCGAGAGTTGCAGTAGCTCCGTTAGGTGATTTTGGATGTGCGGGTAAAATTTCAAGTCATTTGGAGGTGTTTTGGTCGGGTTTTTGATCAAATGTGTGTTTTGGAAGTTTTGAAGAAAACTTAGGCTTGAATTCGATGTGAATTGGTGATTTTAGTGTTGTTCGATGTGTCTTGATGATTGGAACAAGTTCATATGATGTTTTGGGAAATGTTGGTGTTTTTGGTTAAGGTCCCGGGGGCCTCGGGGTGATTCCGGGTGGCTAAACGGATCATTTTGGACTTGGGAAATTGATGGTTTTTCCAGCTGTGGTGTTGCAGAAAGTCCCTTCTTCGCGTTCGCGTGCGTGTGTTGCAAACGCGTAGGGCAAAGTGGGGAGGCCTGGAAAGTGTTTGTCGCGTTCGCGTTGGGGCCACGCATTCGCGTAGGTTGAGTTTCTGTTGTTTCGCGTTCGCGTTTAGAAGCATCGCGTTCGCGTAGGTCTGGGCTCCAAGCCTTCGCGTTCGCGGGAGAGCAGACGCATTCGCGAAGGGCAATTTTGGTCAGAGGAAAAGTTATGCATTGCGAACGCGAGAGTGGTATCGCGTTCACATAGAAGAAAAAGCTGGAGACAAAAGGGTTTATTAGTGATATTTCATCCGCGCCCCATTTATCATTTCCTCCATTTTTGAACCACCTCAAGAGATTTTTGGTAGAAATTGAAGAGGGATTTGAAGGAAATTGATTGGAGGTAAGTCTCGTGGCCTAGAAACGCTATTTTATTGATGAATCCACCTTTAATTCTTGGAAAATTGGGTGAAAAATTGAAGAACTAGGGCTTGGGTTTTTGAAATGAAAATTTGGGTTTTGAGGGATCATTTGAACTCCGATTTTGGTAATTTTATATGTACGGACTCGTGGCGAGACGAGGAATCCGGTGTTGTGAATTTTGTAATTTTTCGAGAAGTGGGCTCGGAGCTTGGGTTTTGCCAACTTCGTGATTTTTGGTATTTTTCGAATTCTTTCGATTGGGTTATGTTCCATTAGCCTATTGTAACGTATTCCTTATGGTTTTGATCAGATTCGGCACCTGAGGAGGTTGATTCGAGAGGAAAAGGCATTGCAGACTAGACTTGTGGCCGGTCTGAGGTGAGTAATAGATGTAGATGATGACCTGAGGGCTTGAAACCCCGGTATATCACAATGTGACGCTATATTGAGGCGAGACACGTACTCTATGATGAGTGCGGGGTCATTTGTGATTTGGGGACTACGGCTTAGTCCACCCCGAGTGATGATCAAATCGTGTATTTGACTAGAGATTAATTGGTAAACATCCTACTTGGATCTTATGAATGTATTTGGGCTGTGTGCTGATTATTTGAATCCCTTAGGGATTATTATCACTGCTTCCATGATGCTTAACATGCTATATGATTTCAGTCCTGAGTTAAACACTGTTTCGAAATGCTTGGTCACATTCCTAAGGTTTTAAAAACTTAAACTATATTTCCTAATGTTTGGAACTGGGAATTTATAACTTGACTTTGCCCGTGTGGCTCACATGCATATTCTGGAATGAATGTGGATCGGGCTGCACGCCGCAGCGATGATATAATGATATTGCGCTTGGGCTGTAGGAGCCCCTTCGGAGTCTGAACCCCCACAGTGAGCGCGGGGTACCTAAATGGATCGGGTTGCGCGCCGCAGAGGCCATGTGTATTGCATTGCATTCATGCATTGATATTTATCTGATCTACCTGACATTGTTTTGTTGTCATTTCTGCGTTAATTATGCTGAATTGCTAGTTATAGCTTTACATTGTGGTATTTATTGAATTCTCATCTTCATTCATTATATATGCTTATTACTCACTGAGTTGGAGTACTCACTTTACTCCCTGCACCATGTGTGCAGATCCAGGTGTTCCGGAGGCTTAGTTGAGCTGTTTGCTGCTTCCCAGAGTATCAGGAGTTGTTGAGGTAGCTGCCTGACGTCCGCATGACCCGACTTCTCCCCTTATCCCTTATCTTTCAGTATTTTAGACTTCTGTATTATTGTGGATTCACTACTCAGTTGTATCTAGAGGCTCTAGACTCGTGACGCCAGATCGGCTGGGAGTTGTTTTGACAGTTATTCTGGTTTTCCGTGTTATTTCTATTTACTATCGGATTATTAATCTTGTTAACTGCTAACTTAACTTAAACAATTGGTAATGGGATGCGTAATTGGGTTGTGAGTGATAATTGGTCAGGCTTGCCTAGCATTTGTGTTGGGCGCTATCACGATCGGGATTGGGGTCGTGACACCTCTATATGCTCCATATGACGCTGTTAGCTTTCCTTTAATTCTCACGTGTTACATTGACCTTTAATTGTCTTAATTGAAGTGAGTGCCTTCCTTATTGTTTTGATACTTCTTGATTATGAGTTCCTCTATGACTTTGTGTGAATAAGTTACATGTCCAATTGTTATGGTTACCGGTGTAGTTATCACGTGCTTATTATGTCTGTTGTTTTGTTGAGGTCATCGTGCTTCTTGGTTTTTCTGTGACCCTTATTATGTACTTGTTGATACTTATTTTTTTTAACAATTATAAGGCGATAACATGATAACATCGAAAATTTAAATTCAAGTGGAAGACAACGATAAAATACATATAAAAACTATATCTATTACAAATACTTAATCATTACCCACCCAAAATCTAGTGTCACAATGTCACAGACGGTCTAAGATTTACTACATACAAAGTCTGAAGTAATAATAATAGACTGTTCTGGAATATAAGGGAAATGAAACAAGAATAGTAGGAAAAAGAAGACGCCAAGGCATCCGGCGCCTGCAGGACTACCTCAGGTCGCCTGATGAGCAAGAATCAGCAATCCCACCGCGGTCCAAAGTCTACAACACTGGGGTCTACACAAAAGAGTGTAGAGTATAGTATCAGCACAACCGACCCCATGTGATGGTAAGTGCCTAGCCTAACCTCGGTGAAGTAGTGACGAGGCTAGGACCAGACTACCAAATAAACCTGTGCAATTTAACTATATACAACAGAAAAGGAGTATAGAAAGAAGCAGTCATATACAGTCAAGTATGGGAGGGAAAAACATGTTGCAGGGAAACACTGAATAGTAACACAAGAGCAACAAATGAATATGAGGATCGCCACAGTTTAATTGAGGATAGGAAGGGGAAATCATGCTGCAGGGTACAAGTATTAACAGGAAGGCAACAATTTAGTGTAGAGAAACTGTAACATAATTATCAATAAAATTTAGGAAATTAAAGACAAGTGCACGACATCACCCTTTGTGCTTTTACACTCTCTCACCAAAACAATATACGACATCACTCTTTGTGCTTTACACTCTTCCTCACCCAAATAACAATCACAAGGCAAATAGGGTAAGGGAATCTACAACCTCAAAATAAAGTCAAGTAACAACAAAAAATTAGTAAATAAATGTAAAGGACAATGTAACTTAATTATCAGCAAGGGTCAGGGAAATCAAGGACAAGTGCACGACATCACCCTTCGTGATTTTACTCTCATCCTCACCATAAGAATCAATATAATAGGCACGGAATGGTACATAATGCGGCACGGCATCACCCTTCATGCTTTAAACTCTTTCCTCACCATGAAATCAATATAATAGGCACGGAATGGTACATCATGTGGCACGACATCACCCTTCATGCTTTACACTCTTTCCTCACGAAATAAACAATGCACGACATCACCATTCGTGCTTTATGCTCTTCCTCACCCAAACAACAATCACAAACAATAGGGCAAGGAAATAAAGGAAATTTGCAATAAAAATACCGGCAAGAGAACAACATCAATAACATCCACATCCCGATAAGGGAGATAACAAATAAACTAACAATAGACCGGCAAGGGTGACAATATAATGAACTCTTCTCTTTCTCACTTTTATTTCACAATTCGCTTCATAACTCGAGCCAATGCTCTAAAAATTCAATTGTCCCTTATACTTTCACAATTCGTTATACAACTTGAGCCAACGCTCCGCAATGTTCATAGGTCACAATTCTTTCCACAAACTTTATACAACAATTAAAAACCATCACCAAGGGATGAAAGATACAACCAAATCATGATAATCACAATATAAAGACTCACGGGCATGCTAGACAGCAACGTATAGATACTCGTCACCATGACTATACGCCGTACTCAACAATTACTACATAGCAAATAATACTCAACTCCTAATCCCTTAATCTAAGGTTAGACTAAACACTTACCTCAATGCCTCGAACATAATTCACGATTCAATTATAGCTTTACCCCTTGATTCCACCACCAATTCGCTCGTATCTAGTCACAAGTTACTTAATTACATCAATAAACGCTAAATGAATCAATTTGAATGCACAAAAATGAATTTTCCAAAGTTTTAACCAAAAATTAAAAAATCGCCCCCGGACCCACATGGTCTAAACCCAAGGTTTGAACCAAAACCCGATTACCCATTCCCCCCACAAACACAAATATATGTTTTTTTTAAATCAGACCTCAAATCGAGGTCCAAATCCTCAATTTGTTTGAAAAACATAGGTTCTACCCAAAACACCCAATTTTCCCCATGAAAATCCTTGATTTTATATTGAAATCATGTTAAAAGATGTCAATTATTGAAGGAAATGAGTAAAAACTAACTTACAATCGATTTGGAAGAAGGCTTGTTCTAGGAAAATTGCCTAAAGGAGTTTGTGTTTTGAGAAGACGTTAAAAATGGTTCAAAATCGGCTAAGTATAAAAAAATGCAGGTCTCAGTTATGGGAAATGTGAACAGGGGTTCGCAATTGCGAACCCTGACCTGCGAATAGGGGAAATGCGAGACTGGGTTCGTATTTGCGAACCCTTAAGAAATACTAGACCTTCTCATTTGCAAAATAAAGGTCGCATTTGCAACATCAGGGGCATTGCATTTGCGATGATAATCCTCACATTTGCAAAAAAGGCTGGCCTGGGCCTACTTCGTAATTGCGAAAACACATCCGAAATTTCTGCAACTGCAATTTCTGCAATTTTTCTTAAGTTCAACACTCCCCGAAAACACATTCGAAATACACCCGATCCCTCGGGGCTCCTAACCCAACACACGTACAAACTCAACAACATCATACAAACTTGTCCGTGCGATCAAATTTCCAAAATAACCTCAATAACAATGTTTTAAACCTCAAAATCCATAAATTCTTGCAAACTTCCCAAAACATCAAATTTTCCAATTTAGGTCTGAATCACGTCAAATGATATCCGTTTTCATCAAATTTCACAGAAAACATCTTAAATAATGTATAAGACCTGTACCGGGCGCCGGAACCAAAATATGGGCCCGATACTAACATGTTCTTATCAAATTTCATTTCAAATTTCCTTAAACAATTTCAGAAAACAATTTCTTTCAAAAAATTCATTTCTCGAGCTTGGGACATGTGACGACCTGACCAGTCGTCTCATGAGTTACTGTTTTGTTTTCCCCATTTCTATTTCTTTTATTCTTTGTTATCCGTATTTTATGTGGTCGAGTTGATCGGGTTGCGTTAGGAGTGATTTTGATAAGAAATGAGATACTTAGTCTCTTATAAGAAGGCTTAAGTTGGAAAAGTTAACTGAATGTTGACTTATGAGTTAGAGGGATCGGATGTGAATTCCGATGATTTGGTTAGCTCCGGGAGGTGATTTGTGACTAAGGAGTGTGATCGGAAGTAGTTTTGGAGGTCCGATGTAGAATTAAGCTTGAATTGGGAAAGTTACTATTTTGGCGATTTCCGGTTGATAGGTGAGATTTTGATCCAGGGGTCGGAATGAAATTTTGAGAGTTGCTGCAGCTTTGTTAGGTGGTTTGGGATATGTGTGCAAAATATCAGGTCATTCGGAGGTGATTTGGTTGGGTTTTTTTTCAAAAGTGTGTTTCGGAAGTTTTAGAAAAACTTAGGCTTGAATTTGATGTAGTTTGATGGATTTGGTGTTGTTTGAGGCGTTTTAATGATTGGAACAAGTTTGAACGAGGTTATAGGATGTGTTGGTACTTTTGGTTGAGGTCCCGGGGGCCTTTGGATGTGTTTCAGATGCTTAACGGGTCATTTTTGGAACTTGTTGAACTGCTAATTTGCTGGTATCTGATATCCTTCAATGCAATCGCAACCTTCCATTCGCGATCGCATCGAGTAATTTCGGAGGGGGCAAAATTCCTTTATCGAGATCGCATGGCTTGCTCCGCGATCGCGAAGCACTACATTTTCCTCTTACGCAATCGCATTGAAGGTGTCGCGATCGCGAAGGCTTAATTTTTCCTCTTCCGCGATCGTATGGCCTGTGTCGCGATCGCATAGGCCAAATTCCAGGGCCCTTAATTTTTTTTCTTTGAGATCGCAGTCCACCTTCCGCGATCGCAGTGAACAAATGGACTGGGCAGAATGTTATGTTCTGGAAATGGGACTTCGTTCCCATTTTCCATTTTTAGCAATTTAGAGCTCGGATAAGGCGATCTTTTGAGAGATTTTTCGGAGAGAACAACGGGGTAAATGTTCTTAACTCAATTTTGGTTGGATAACTTGAATCTATTACTAGTTTTGGCATTTAATCTGTGAATTTTGTTGGAAAAGTTTAGAAAACCCTATTGGATAGAATCACGGATTTGAGGGTCGAAATGTGATGGGATTTGGATAATTTTGGTATGGTTACACTCGTGGGGAGATAAGGAACCCGTTGATGTAAAAATTTATGAGTTTCGAGACGTGGGCCTGGGGCTCAGGTTTCTGCTAATTTCGAGAATTTTGGTATTTTTCGGTTATTGTAATTGGGCTTTGTTCCCATAACATATTATGATGTATTCGTTCAGATTTTGGATAGATTCGACACACACGGAGGCCAATTCGAGGGGCAAAGGCGTCGCAAGTTAAAGAAAAAGCTGGTTCGAGGTGAGTAATAATTGTAAATGATATTTTGAGGGTTTGAAACCCCGGATTGCACATCGTAGTGCTATATTGAGGTGATACATGCGCTGGATGATGAGTGCAGGGTCTTTTACTAATGGGGATTATGACTTCGTCCATCCTGATTGATGATTTTACTGTACATTTGACTGAAATTGATTGTTATCATCATGATTTGGGCTGATTGCCATATTTAGGATTCTTGCCAATTATTTGATCCCTTCGGGGATTTTTATCACTATTTCCTCACTATTTTGAGTTGCATTTGAATTCAGTCCTGTTGATATTTATGGTTTTGCAAACTCAGCCACTTTTATACAAATTTGAAACTTAATGATATTTCTAAATGATATTTTGGGCTGAGAATCACTATTTACAAATGCCTGAGGGGCTTATGTGATTTCTGGACTGAGTGTGGCCGAGGGTCAGTTGTGAGGATACTTTGGGTTCGGGCTACGCGTCGCAGCAGTGTTATACTGATACTGAGTATGGTCGAGGGCCAGTTGTGAGGATACTTTGGGATCGGGCTGTGCACCGCAACAAAGTATATTTATATATATGGATACAGATCGGGATGCACGCCGCATCAATGCTTATATGGATCGGGCTGCACGCCGCAGCGATATATATATATATATATATATATATATATATATATATATATA
>MU720314.1:55765-71685 GCA_026770625.1 Nicotiana glauca | reverse complement strand
GTAGTCGTCAACTGGAATCCAATCAAACAGCAACAGCGACAAAATCAGCAACCAGTTCTAACACAATCGGACTTCATAGCGAATGGAAGAAGAACCCACCATAAACCGAAATTGAAAACGAAATCTATCAAAAAAGAAAATTCTCTGAAGTTTTTCTTTTTGAAATCTTCTTCTGGAATCTCCGACTTCTCTTAAAATCTCTCTCTAATCTTCTCCAGAAATCCCCCCTCTTCATCCCCGTCTTCATCGCTTCAAATAGCCCTTGAGGCTTTCTCTGCTCTTGCAACCATAGAGACACGCTATTTCCTGTCTCTATCTAGAGAGGAGCTCCGATATTAATGAGGGGATGGGGTGAGTCGGGTAGTGTTTTTGGGTTGGGTTGGGGTTTGGGTTATTTTTGCTTTTGATTTTTTGGGCTTAGGGGTGTTTTGGCCCAATACATTTTGTGTGTGTGTGTGTGTGTGTGTGTGTGTGTGTGTATTTTGTATTTTTCTTGATTTTATAAAATTGAGATTAAATTAATAATCATACTAATTAAAGTCTAAAAATTATTTAATAACTATTTTGTAGTAATTTTCAATTAAAAGCATAAGATCCTATTTTTGATTTTTCTTCCATTTGTTTTTTCCAAAATGCATTAATTTTAAAAATGTAAAAATTAAAAAATCCGAATGCATATGCATATTTTTTGTATTTTTTAATACGAGTTATTATGCAACCAATTAATATGAAGAATGCAAAAAAATTCCTAAAATTATAAAATCATTTTATTTGAAATTTTTGGAATAATTTGCTTAGGGTAAAAATTACGTGCTCACACCCTTTATACTGGTTTAGCATTTAAAAATCAAAGAATAAAAGTTTCTAGAAAAATGCTATTATGTGGTCCAGAATGTGGTCACAAACCAAGTATGCGAACCGCATTTCTACCACAGATTGATTCAGTGGTCTGGTTAAAATACAGGTCAAAATGCGGTGCATAATGCTACCGCATTTCTATCACAAAGTGAATTAGGGTGTCAGTCAAATTTAAGGTCAAAAATGCGGTGCATTATGCGACCGCAAATTGGGTATGCATATCGCATTTTTATCGCAAACCCAAACAGAACATCCAAAGTTTTGAAGCACTTTTGCATTCTATTATGCGGACCGCATTCCTGCTATGCGATTGCAAAATGCGACCACAAACCCGACTCGACTCCTATTTTCTAAATTTTCAAACCCGACCCCTTTTCAATAAAACACCCCAACCTCTCATTTTAACATACTTTCTGATCAAATAAGAGAGGGGGAAGAGAGGGTTCTTGAGAGAAAAAGTCATCTCCATCAATTTGATTTTTCAAAACTATCCGGACCGGGAAATTTCAAAAGTGATAGTCTTCACCCCATTCTTGTAGGTAAAATCCTATCCCTTTTTCATTGATTTTCAGGTGTAAATTAGGGGGAGTCTCATGCATTGATTTTTTTAAAATAATGGTTGAAAATATACATACATGCCTTTTTAAAACCTAAAATCTAGTAAGAAGAATTGGGTAGGAGTAAACGATTGTTCATAGAGGGATTGATAATCTAAATAAGTTGAGTAAAAATTGTGAGCTTCAATTCTAAGTCATATGTGTTAACTTGTGCACTACATTGACGTTGCTAGACTATTTGGTGAATTGAAAGTAGAGGTTAAAAGGGCATTCGACTCCAGGTATATATGGCTGACTATGACCTTTGTAAAGTCACTTTGTTTGGTGTACGACTATTTAGGTATGTGGCATCTACGTGGATTAATTATGAAATTCTTGTGATTTGTATGATTTGAGTGTCCGTTGTTAAGTCTCCCGATATAATGGTGTAAGTAATTGGCAATAAACCGAATGTGTAGCTATGAACGTGTTATGTGGTAAGAGTTGAGAAACAAAAAATAGAAAGAAATTGTAATTGGTGCAATCGAAATAACTGAGGTAATAACATGTTTGGCTAGTTGTGGGCAATATTTGTGGTAACTTAATTTTCATATGAACTGTTGAATATGATGGAAGAGGTATTGATGTTTATGGAATTTCTTTGTGAATTGTTGTTGTTGTTCCTTGAGAATTATTGTTGTTGTCCTTTGTGAACTGTTGTTGTTGTTGTTGTTGTTGTTGTTGTTGTATTGTTTGTGAATTGTGATTGTTCGGTAGAATCGGGTTGCGCGCCATAACACAAAGTAATAAGATGTGGGTTGTGGTGATAAGGGTGGCCGAGGTAATAAGGGTAGCCGAGGTAATAAGGGTGGAAAGTGATCGAAATCACTATTGAAATGAAAAAATGAAAAAGTTGTGAAATCATTGATGTGAAAATGTTGAAGGGGAAATGGAGAGTTTGTAACCTTATTGGCTTGATTGTTTCCTTTCATGGTTATTCACATGTGATGTTGATCTGTCAGGTGACCTTTCTCAGGAGTATTGAGGAGAATTTTGGGGTGAGATGATAGGAGTTCCACCCTCTTGTTGATTCTGTTGGGTCAATTGGTTTTGTTGTTGTCATTAGCGGTCGACATGATTTTTTGACAGAAAAATGAATTTGGAAAATGAAAAGATTATCAGATTTTCGGTAATGGAACCAATTTATTTAACCAAAAAATGTGTAGTTCGGCCAAAGCTTATTTTTAGATGTACACGGGCTGTGATAATCAAGTATTTCTATATTCTCTCAATGATAAGAAAGGAAATCAGAATATAAAATAGCAAAGTAATCAATAGAAAGGAAAAGAAAATAATTGTATTCCATTAATAATCAGAACATGCCTTTACAAGTGAAATTCCTTTCCCTTATATAGGAATCTATAAGTATAACGTTTCTTCACTTTCATGACTGAATCATTATGAACATAAATGATATTAATGAGATATTATAATTGGCAATCGTAACAGTTCATGAAGATTTTGTAACATTTATGATCATTCAAGAACATTAATTGACAATTCATGATTATTCCTTCTTTACTGTCTTGAATCATAATGCCGGTGTCTCTTTATATAGCAATTCAGACTCGAGGGACCATACCTCTTTTATCTCGTGGGTGATTTTCTTGTACCTATTATGACTCGTACCTCTTTGAATGCATCTGTCCAGCCATTGCTTTCTTTGTGATCCATGTATCTTGCCACATCAACCACATATATAAGTCCACATGTAATATTTATTCTTACCAATATGGTAACAAGGTCATGTTAGGGCCCCACCGGTAAATATATATATATATATATATAATAAAATAAGACAGAGCAAAACATTTCAATATAATAGAAGACTAAAATGAAACAAGAAGGAAATCACAAAACAAATACAGTACAACGTATAGAACAACAGGGGATCTCCCGAGATACCGTCTCGTAGTCCCAAAAGTAAATATACAAGGGGGATCTCCTGGAATACCGTTCTATAGTCCCAATAGCAAATGTATAGGGGGATCTCCTAGAATATTGTCCCGTAGTCCCAAAGTAAATATGCAGAAGGGATCTCTCGAAATACCGTTCCGTAAATCCAAAATAAATGCGCAGCTCAAAAAATACAAACAGTAACTATAAAACAAAATCCTACAGCTTAGACTAATGACAAGTCATGGAAGAAGCGGGAAATTCACTAAGCATGTTGCACAAAGTTCAAATAAGTATTTAAGACAAGTTGACATGTAATAGTAGGCAAAACAGGATAACTACACACGCTGGTATAACTTAATTAAGATGAAACAAGTTATTACTCAGTAAAAATTGGGTTTTATGACAAATAGCCCATGTACACACTTGCCACCTCACGTACACGTCGCTCACATATCACCAACAATACCAAATCCTAAGGGGAGTTCCCCTCCATAAGGTTAGGCAAGCCACATACCTCGAATCAAGCTAAATCAATCAACAACAATTCTTTCCACGAATATCCGACTCGAAATAGCCCAAATCTAGCTAAAATCAATTACATATCATAAATATAACTCCAAGAAGCTAATCTAGTTAATGAAATCAATGCTAAAGTAAGAAATTAAAAAATCGCCCTAAAAAGTCTGCCCGGGCCCACGTCTTAAAATCAGGTAAAAGTCACAAAATACGAACATCCATATACTCACGAGTCTAACCATACAAGAATTACTCGAATCTGACCTCAAATAGCCTTCTAAAACTCAAATTTTAGTCTATAAAGTTTCTACCATTTTCCCCCAAATTTCCAACTCAAATCCCTAATTAGAAGATGAAAACAACAATAGATTCATGAAATATAGCCCAATCCGAGTTACAATAACTTATCCCAACAATCTTCTCGAAGAAACCTCAAAAATTCACCTCACACTGAGTTCTCAATGTCCCAAAATCCAAATGGGAATCAAACCCTCGAATTTCTCTTTTCTGCCTAGTTATTCCGCATGTACAGACCTGCCACCGCTCCTGTGGAAATCCCATCGCGGGTGCGGATTTAACTTAAAAACTCGGCGTCTGCTTCTGCAATCAGAGGGTCGTACCTGCGGACCCATGTCTGCTTCTGCGATCTTCTTCGTCTCCTGTGGGCAGTATTATGCGTCTGCAGGTATCATAGACGCGGAATTCACCTTGCACCTTCGACCCTTGGTGACTCCTCCATTTTTCGCTTTTGCGATAGACTCTTCCCACGAGCGATCCCGCACCTACGGTCTCCCCAAGTCATTGATACTTATTTTAAACAAAAATGCAAAACAATAAAAATTAAATTTCTACATGTGACTACAGATAAAATTAAACAAGAAGAAAATACTAGTACTAACTAAACTATATTGAAGAAAACTAAAAAAGGAATAACGACAAGGGGCCCTCTGGTATAATACTTCTATTAGCATTAGATTTAATGAAATGACAAATGCACTACTCAAAATCCTAGACAAATTTCTATAATAATTGGAACTGTTGATCAACCTTTTATGAACTTTACTGTAACAAATAGTGATAAAACAACTTCTTTGTTGATCGACTCAACCCACTAACAGTGAATATATTAAGAATCCGAAGGCAATCACACATGAGAATAAGTGAAGTAAAGCATCAATAACATGGATATTGACATTAATCATGGAAGCAACATGTAACCAGATCTTCAAATTAATAACTTAACGGTGACATACAAAGTCATAGTTACATACCTATCAATCTAAAATCAACAAGAAATCCAAAGACAAAATAAAGGTAAAGGAAAAGCAAGTATGAAATCAGCTACTAATCCGTGAATGTTTAACATCAATAGCAGTAGAAGCATCTCCAATTAGATCCAGAATAAAAAATAAACCCAGAAATCATAGAGCATTCAAAACAGCAAGCAGAGTTTGAATCAGTGATTGAAATCAAATCTCGAGAGTAAATTCGGAGTTCAAAACCACTCCATGATTAGGAACAAAAATAAAAAATAGAAGAAGATGATTCCAACAATTTTTTTTTCAACTTGTGGCTCAAAGATAGAAAATGAAAATTAGACCAAATATTAGAAAAAAAAACTTCAAACCCTAGTATTTTCGACTCAGAAAATATGTCCCAAAAAAACTTCCTTCTCAAATCCGAAAATGAGTATTTATCTCCAAAAAATCTCAAGCTCTTTGACTTTGCTTCCAAGAAACGATTTAAGCTCATATATTTCTTTAGAAGGGTGGATTTTTGACAAATGGAAGGCTAGAATCAATAACATTTAATCCTGAAGCTCCTATTAATCTTAAGTTCGTCCAAAAAGAGATTGAAAATGCGAAAAATGGGTGAGGAATATTCTTTGTCAGGGGTTTATTAGGCTACGTGGCAAGAGGAGAGAGGAGGAAGCACGTGATTGGTTAGAGGGGAATTTTTGGTGGGTTTCGGTGGTAATGGTGCAGACAGAGGGTGTGAAGGGGTGAGGCGCCGTTTGGGGATGGGGAATTAGGTTTAGGTATTGTTTGGAAGGTGGGGGGGGGGGTGTTATAATTGGGGTTTTATATGGTGATGGTGAGAAATAAAGACAAAAAAATATTTTGTTTAATTTTTATGTATTAATTCTAACAATTAAAGAGTAATTCATTTCTAAAATGCAAATTAAACTTAAGATGGCATGAAATTAAAATATGATAATTTTTACGATTTTTCCATAATTTTAAAATTATTAAATATGCATGAAAATGCTGCTAAATGCAAACAGACAATTAAAAAGAAAATCTTAAGTTCTATAAATTCAAAAATAATTAGAAAAATTTATTTTTTGTGGATTTTGTAGGTTGTTTTCTTTAGGACAAAAATTACATGCTCACAGCTGCCCCACTTTGCTCGAAAACTTGAAGAGTTTTTGGGAAAAGATAAAGTGAGTAATTATGAGCAATTTTTGCCTGTTAGATACTCCATGGGAAGCATTTTGAAAAAATTTGACCGAACCTTTCTTCAAAGGTTGCCTACATATCCTTGGCAATAAAAGAATCAGATTAATGTAGTTCTAGAAACTTTGGTAGCTGGGACTATCGAGAAACTGTGATCTCACTGCTATTAATGCTTGCTGAACTCCTTATTATACTAAAATCGAAACGAAAATAAACTAAACAAGCCTATCAGCTATGTACTACAAGATTCCTATCTATAAGTCTTTTGAAGCCTGATCTTGAGTATTCTATAGTCCTGTTGTGCATCTGGAACTATTGACTCGTATTCTTGAGTTGAGCTTCTGCTACGTCTAACTTGAATTGACCCTATTCTTCAAGCGGGTTCCTGCTATTGATTTTAACTTGAATTAAACTCTAAAATGAATTCTCTCATTCTCTAGGTGGGTGCCTGCTACTGACTTGAAACTTGAAATAACTCTGAAAATAATTCTCTCATTCTCCAGGTGGATGCCTGCTACTAACTTGAGAATTGAGATGAATCTGAGAGGAATTCCCTCGTTCTCCAGGTGGGCGCCTGCTTGAAACTTGAAATAACTCTAAACAGAATTTCTTTGTTCTCCAGGTGGGTGCCTGGTACTAACTAGGAAATTGAAATAAATCTAAAATGAATTCCCTCGTTCTCCAGGTGGGCGCCTGCTACTGACTTGAAACTTGAAATGAATTCCCTCGTTTTTCAGGTGGGCGCCTGCTAGTAACTTGAAACTTGAAATGAATTCCGTCATTCTCCAGGTGGGTGCCTGTTAATTACTTGAAACTTGAAATAAATTCCCTCGTTCTCCAGGTGGGGGCCTGCTAATGACTTGAAACTTGCAATGAATTCCCTCATTGTCCAGGTGGGCGCCTGCTAATGACTTGAACTTGAAATAAATTCTCTCGTTCTCTAGGTGGGCGTTTTCTAATGACTTGAACTTGAAATAAATTCTCTCGTTCTCCAGGTGGGCGCCTACTATTATCGTGCAACTTGAAATGAATTTCCTTATTCTCTAGGTGGGCGCCTGCTAATGACTTGAAACTTGCAATGAATTCTCTCGTTCTTCAGGTGGGTGCCTGCTACTGACTTGAAACTTGAAATGAATTTTTATATGAATTCTCTTATTCTCCAGGTGGGCGCTTGCTAATTACTTGAACTTGAAATAAAGTCCCTCATTCTCCAGGTGGACGCTCGCAAACACAACAAAACAGGCAAAACAAAGAAAATTTTCTGCTCTAGTTTATACTAGGAACATTTGTGAGTGTTAATTGAATACCGTTATCGAGGAGGGTCCTGAGAAATTGAAGACTAAATCCCATTACCCAGAACGGTCTTGAAGACATGATAACTACATACCATTATACAGGAGGGTCATGAAAACTTAAAACTAAATCCCAATATCCAGGAGGGTCCTGAAAACTTAAAACTGAACTTAACTGGAACATACTTTCCTTGTAGAGGATCCCTCTAAAACAAACAAAATTTATTGGCCCTTTTTGAAACAAAGAAAATCTTGTTAGTTTGAAAGTGTGGTGGTTAGTTTGAGGCATCTTTGCTGAAGGTGTATGCTTCTGCCATTGCCATGCTTTATTCAGATCAGCTGCTTCGGGCTAACAAGGAATTGTTTGACCTTCTGATCGAACATCAACCATAAAAAACCTCTAAATAAACCGAATCCCTTAAACTCACTTGTTGTTTGGCATTTATTCTGATAATTATTGAACCTTTGCATTTCCTCAAAATTCACGAATCATTTGACAACCTGAACTTCAATTATCACTACATTGCTCATTCAGAATCACATCACTTGTGATGTGCTTGGCCGCACATTGCTTTGTGCAATTAAAAAACTGGTAATAGGCTTTGAAATCCTTTCTTACTTGCTTTAACAAAACTGAACTGAAAGAGACTCGGAAAAAATAGACCTAAACGAACAAAGTGAAATGACTTTGGCAGTAAGAACAAAAGGAAAATTTTGAAAAAAGATGAGTATTTGAGGATGGGTGGAAAAGAGACTTATCTAAGTCAAACAACTGGCTCCAATGATCATGATATGCATTTCGGATCAATTAGCCTAATCTGTCCAACCAATAACATTTCAGTTTAAGCCATGTCTTCACACTTCAAAAATCGAATTTTCAATGATCCAATTTCTCTCTAAGGTCACCAACCTCATTCGGCTTGTAGTGACCCGAAGGTTTTTCACCAATAAGCCTCTCTCATTTGTTCATCTCTCAACTCACTGTTGCCTCATAGTGCCCACGAGGGTTTTCACCAATAAGACTCGCTCATTTTAAATCTCCTCTCATCTCGTAATCCCCTTATGGTACCCATGAGAGTTTTCACCAATAAGACTCTCTCATTTTATTCATTTTTCCTTGTGCCCATGAACAAAATGTTACCCATGATGTAAAGCATGCCTCTATCTTGCTTGACTTGGTATCTTTAAAGATTTATCGGAAGGTCTTTCTTTGGACCGCAATGTAGTTTTTTGGACAGGGTTAGAAAGAAAGGGCAGCATGAAGGCTCAACATAATTTAAGATGAAATGATTCAAAATTACAACTTTTGGAATCAGATATTTTGCAAAACTAAAACTTCTACCCCAATTTCTTTGAATCTGGGGAATTTTAGATTTTTATATGGGACCGAACCTTAGAGTAAGGCTGCCTATTTATCCGTCAAAGGAATCAGGTCAAACATAGTTCCAACCACAATCCATTTTCTCTTTTTTTTCTTTTCTTTCTTTTGCTTTTCTCTTCTTCTTCTTTTTTTTTCTCTTTTTTTCTTTTATCTTCTTCTTTTTCTTTTTCTTCTTCTTTTCTTATATATACATTTTTCTCTCTTTTTTCCTTCTCTTTTCTTTTTCTTCTCTTTTCTATTTCTTAATTCTACTTCTGATTCCAAAAGAGGGGTATGAAAGAAGTTAAATAAGGCTCAAAAGGGGTAACAAAGGATAAAAGTATTTGGGTAGCAGAATAAAATACCTTCGTCATTCCAATTTTGAAACATGCCAAAGAAAAATAATGTAATTCAAGACAAGCAAAGAAATCATACATAATACCTCTTGACTACATCAGAATTGATAGCCATATCTGCACATTTTCCTTCTATGTGTGCTAAATACAAAGCAATGTAGGGAAACACTCTTGTCACAATGAACGTGGGGCGAACTTGCCTTTAGCTTCAGATTGATGTGGAAGGATACATTTCAATACCAGCTGGCCCGCCTCAAATTTCTGGGGACGCACCTTCTTGTTGTATGCTCTTGCCATTCTCTTCTAATACAATTGACCATGACATACTACTACCAATCTTTTTTCTTCAATCAAACTCAACTCCTCTACCCGAGTTTTGACCCTCCCGTCATCAATAATTTTAGCTTCTGTGACGATTCGAAGGGATGAAATTTCAACTTCCGTAGGTATAACTACCTCGGTTCCATATATCAATAAATAAGGAGTTGCGCCTACTGAAGTGCAAACAGTAGTGCGATAACCCAGTAAAGCAAGATGTGATTTTTCATGACATTGCCTAGAGCCTTGCACCATCTTACGAGGTATCTTGTTTATGTTCTTTTTAGCAGCCTCTACAGCTTCGTTCACTTTGGCACGGTACGGAGTGGAGTTTTGATGCATAATATTAAATGGTTTGCATACCTCTTTCATCAAATGACCATTGACATTAGCAACATTATATATGATGATTACCTTAGGAATTCTACACCGCCAAATGATATTTGAATGAAAAAAATCTACCACTGCATTCTTGGTCACAAACTTGAAAGTTATAGCTCCGGTCCACTTGGTAAAGTAATCAATGGCCACCAGAATAAACCTATGTCCATTTGATACTGCCGGCTTAATTGGTCCAACAACATCCATGCCCTAAGCAACAAAGGGCCAAGGTGCAAACATTGTGTGTAGCTCAGATGGCGGAGAATAAATCAAATCACCGTGCACCTGGCATTGATAATATTTGCGAACAAAGCTGATGCAATTTCGTTCCATGGTGAGCTAATAGTAACCTGCTCGAAGTGTCTTCTTTGCCAATACATACCCCCTCATATGTGGCCCGCAAACTCCGTAATGCACTTGGGATATGATATTCGAAGCTTATTTAGCATCTATGCACCTTAGTAGTCCTAGATCTAGAGTCCTCTTGTACAAGATTCCCCCACTTAATAAAAATCCACAGCTAGACATCGAATGGTTCTCTTTTGATCACCTGTGGCATATACCATATATAACCATGACTTGATGTATTCCTTGATGTCATGGAACAAAGGTTCACCATCAACTCTTGAACCACATTACAATAAGCCTGCTGATCAAGAACTTAGATATGCACGGGGTCGACCTAAATCTTGTTTGGGTGGTGTAATATTGACGCCAGAGTAGCCAAGGCATCAGCAATCTCATTACGAATACTGGGAATATTACTGAGTTCTACTGGCCTAAATCATTGACAAAGGTCATGCAGACACTATCGGTACGGTATGAGCTTCAAATCTTGAGTCTCCCATTCTTCATGAATCTGGTAAACCAGTAAATCTGAATCTCCCAACACTAGTATTTTCTTAACTCCCATATCTACAGCAAACCTCAAATGCAGAACATATACTTCGTACTCAGCGATGTTATTGGTGCAATAAAACCGAAGCTGGGCTATTACAGGGTAGTGTTGCCCGGTTTCAAAAATAAGTACAACTCCTATTCTGATACCTTTCATGTTAGCAACTCCATCAAAGAAGAGTTTCCAACCAGGCTTTTCATTATGATCAACCTCGTCAACATGCATCACTTTTCATCAAGAAAATAGGTCTTCAATGGCTCATATTCTTCATCCATTGGGTTATTGGCCATGTGACCATCCAAAGCTTGGGCTTTCATCACGGTCTGGGTTACATAGATGATGTCAAAATCTATGAGTAAAATTTTCCACTTTACAACTCTTTCTGTGGGCATAGGCTTCTAAAAGTTATACTTTAGAGGATCCGTAGAAGAAATGAGGTATGTAGTGTAGGACGAAAGATAATGCTTCAACTTTTGTACAACCAAGTTAGGGCACAACATGTCCTCTCAAGAAGGGTATACTTAACCTTATAAGGAGTGAACATCTTACTGATATAATAAATTGCTTGCTCTTTATTGCCTGTGATATTGTGTTGACCCAATACATAACCAAAACAATTATCAAGCACTGTCAAATAGAGAATTTAAGGTCTCCAGGTTCCATCGGGACCAGCACACGTAGATTTGACAGGTACCACTTTATCTTATCAAATGCTTCCTGACACTCATCAGTTCACTTGATCGCAGCATTCTTCTTCAACAATTTAAAGATGGTCTCACAGGTTGTCGTGAGTTGAGCAATGAACCTGGTGATGTAATTTAACCTTCCGAGCAGGCTCATTACCTCAGTTTTATTCTTTGGCAGGGGGTAACTCTTTGATGCCCTTGATCTTTGAAGGATCCAACTCAATACCGCATCGATTAACTATGAATCCCAACAATTTCCCGGACGAGACACCAAATGCACATTTTGCCATATTGAGCTTGCGGTTGTACCTGCAGAGAATTTGGAAAAACTTTCTCAAATCCCTGACATGGTCGAACTGTTTCTTTGACTTTATAATCATATCATCTATATAAACCTCAATTTTCTTATGTATCATGTCACAAAATATGGTATTCATTGCCCTCATGTAAGTTGCCCCAGCATTCTTCAAACCAAATGGCGTTACCCGGTAGCATTATGTGCCCCATGGTATGATGAACGCGATTTTTACTGCATCTTCCACATCCATCATGATCTGGTGATATCCCGCGTAGCATTCCATAAAAGACCCAATCTCATGATTGGCACAACTATCAATCAAAATGTGGATATTTGGCAACAAGAAATCATCCTTTGGGCTTGTTTTGTTAAGATCACGATAATCAACACATACCCCGGTCTTTCCATCCTTATTTACTACTAGCACAACATTAGCTAACAAAGTGTGGTATCGAGTGAACCGAATGACCTTTGCCCCAAGTTGCTTTTTTGAGTTCTTCTTTAATCTTCACACCCATGTCGGTCTTGACCTTTCTGAACTTTTACTTGATATAACACCTCTTTTTTTGCACACTCGAGGGTATATAAGGGAGTTTTTTCACTTTAAGTGATATTATTTCAAATGGGATTAATAATTCAATTAAGAGTCACCACTTAGAATATTTTAATTGGTGTCCCAAGTTACCGGTTCATTTTAAAATCCCAAATCGTGAAAATTTGACTTTCCTTTTGAAGTCTACGAATCAGAAATTTTAAGTAAGGAATTCTATTAACCCGAGAGAAGGTGTTAGGCATTTCCGAGTTCCGTGGTTCTAGCATGGTCGCTTAAACTATTACAATTGGCCTAGTGTTTGATTTATCACATGTATTAGCCTATGGTGTATTTTTAACTTATTAACGCTTTTAATTATGTTAGGAAGATTCAACGTTAATTAAAACATGTCTTGAACCACACCACATGAAACGCACCCGCGGTTCGCGACACGTACTATTTAACGTTGTTGAGAATTAAAATTGAGCCGCATTAAATGCACACCCAAATTTAATAAATAAAGGAAATCAATTTAAATAGCGCACCTAAAGAAACTACAAAATTTTAAATTAATAATAAGGTTTGCGAGGGCCATGAAAAAATTCAATTGGTGGCACACCCAGATTTTAAAGAGATGACTAATTTATGAGGATCATGTATTAAAGGGTTTTATTTGGCATGACGCGCCTCAAATTGCTTCTATTAAAAGGGTTACTTAATTTAGTCTTTGAGATCCATAATTTATACGTTTTGCTAATACGGCAAACCTCAATCTAATTAAAGGATCCAAATAATTGGTTAAAAGACTAAAGAAATTCTAATTTAATTTTAAGTAAATGTTTAAACCAAACTTAATAACTAGCGGACTACTGTTGAAAATGGGTCAGATACTTGGTTGTTTGAAGGGCCTAAATTGACAGCAGGCCCAATATCTTTTGCAAGCTTCCACATCAAAGCAAAAGGGGAACTGGGTTTGAACACAAGCCCAAAGGAACTGCAGGGCCTCAAATCTCCCTATTTTGGAGCGGCCTCAAGGTCCAGGCCCAAAAGGGACCCAAATCATACGAAAAGCACAGGCGGAAAAACATGGGACTCATGATCGAATTCACACAAAAATGCAGGCAACATTTGAAATGTAATGACACTAAACTGAACCCACATGAGCCAATAAATAATCAGCCCTTACATAAGGCAGTATACAATTTAAACATGCCACAACAAATATTGAATCATTATTGAAATTAACACTACAACATGTAACAATCTATTAAACCTTTTATCAATCCCAATGATGCACACATGATTTGTTTCCATTGAATTAAAAGCCCAAAAGGGGTGCACATGTTGAACATTGCATTGTAGAATATACTAAATCTTAAATCCACATACTCCACAATATTAAACCTTAAACATGACAATAAAAGTGTTAATTTGTTACACCACATTGACAACAGACTTGCCTGCGCTTAATGATCGCTGACTTGACCAACTAGTGGTCAATTCCACAAGCACAACCATCATTCAAAGGCGACCACCTTCAGGGCTTTCTAAGCAAACATCAACTTAAGCAAAATTATAAATTTTTCAAGAGTATACAGAGCTCAAGTACATCAGGGTTGATTCAAGCCTTAGTTTCAACACATAAGGCTAATCAATCGAGTAGTATTATATCATCAGACCACTAATAATGAACCAAAAGTTTACTCACATACATTTGAAAATACTGAAACAAAACTGAGAGTATAAATTTATGACTAGCAAACTACATAACATCCATGACATTATACCAAGTTTCAGTTAACATGTAAACAAACTAACTAACAATTATTAAACTATAACAAGAATATTAAATTCAAGCTTGGAATGAGGTTGAAATTCAGGCATTGGAAGACCATTTTTCATTTAACAATCAACATATCCACTCCAAAGGTTTGAAAATGTACCTGGATACAACCACAACAGCCTCAGAAGTTTAAAAGAAGAAGGTGAAATCAACAGTAATTCAACAAGGAAATAGCAGTCAATAGCAGATCTTAAAACAGCAACCAACCACAGCTCAGAAGTCAACTTTTCATGTGTTGGAACCCAGAAATATAGAGCAATTTTAAGAACTAGAGAAAAATGAGAATGCCAAGTTCAATAGAACATTAATGATGAGTTTTTTTTGTATTTTTCTTTTTGATTTTTCAAACTCTCTTAATACTTGTATTTTCTTCAGCCGTTTCTAAATTGTGTATCCTCCAAAATTTGCCTTGAGAAGAAGGAAACATGCCCTTTATAGAAACCTTTAGGGAAGCAGAAATGATTCAAGTTTTTTACTAACTACCCCTTCTTAGAATTTTCATTCTTCCATTTCAAACCCCAAAGTTTAGCCTACTTGTTAAAACTAAACCCAAACCCCACTTTCCTAGCAGCTTCCTATTTAGTTACACAAGATTCTCTTAATTAAATTTTCTCAAATACCCTTAAACCCTTTAATGTTTTCCCTCATGACAAACGTGGGTCAAATTGACCCAATAATCAAAGCACAGACCCTGGGCGTTTGAAAACCTGGACTGACCGCCCCCCCTCTCTTTGGGCTTTTAGCCTACTGTGCCCAATTTGGATTCTCAAAAACAACAAAAACCAAATAGGAAGCTGGGTCAATCAGAGTTATAGGAAACTTCTAAAACCAGGAATCCAAAGAAAACAAAGAATGGAAAGAAATTTGAGCAAAACAAGCAACAAAATTAAATAAGCCAAAAACATGCTGACTAAAAATAATTTAATGAGCATGCACACAGGGCAACTGAAAAGCAGAGAAAACAATAAAAAAAAAAGGAAAAAATTAGAAGGAGATGAAGACTGAGAATAAAACGACAGAAAAAAGAAAGAAAATGGCCAGAAAATACCTAGCATGAGCAGAGGGACAATGGACATTAAAGGATCTTCAAAAAACCCTCGATTTTGAGCCGAAATTGGCATTAATCATGTGTTCTCATTGAGAACAGATGAATAGAACCAATTTCAACCCTAATTTTTCAAGGAAAATCCAGAGTTTTTTTTGGAAGATTATCTTTTTCTTCTGCTTTATTTTAGATATAAAATTGGTTATGTATGGAGAGTATTTGAGGGGATATGGTGGTAGGTTGAGAACCAGGGGTAAGTGATGGTTTTATGGCCAAAATTTGAGAGGGTTTACAGGTGGTGCCACCACCAGAGAGGGTGAGGGGTGTTACGTCGGCGATAGGGTTTGGGTCTCAGAGTGAAGACGATGAGAGAAGAAGAGGGGTGTTTGGACTAGGTTGTTTGGCTGGTCATTTAGACACTTTTAAATGAAGAAGGGGGAGGCGTCTGGACCGTTGGATGAAAGCTAATGAAGGGCCCGGATCAGTTTAAACAAAAGGAACTCAAAACGACGTCGTTCGAGTTATCTTGAGACCTGAAAGACTTGGACCGGGTATGGGTGGATTTTGGACCTGATTATGAATGGGT
>MU720314.1:41834-55545 GCA_026770625.1 Nicotiana glauca | reverse complement strand
GGGGGGGGGGGGGGGGGAATTTAATTGGGCTATTACGATTTGGCCCAAAATCAAAGCCTTTTGTCTTGATTCTTTTTACTTTTATTTACAATTTCCAAATTTTTTTTCCTTTTCAAATTATAACCTAAATTAATTCTTAAATTAAATTAACTCACCAAATTAAACTAATTACTCAACATATTATTTACAGCAATTAATTAACTCCTAAATTAAAAGTACAACAATAAAATTCAAAATGAAAAAGTTAAAATGCAAAAATGAGTTATTTTTGTGATTTTCTTTTTTATAAAATAACTAATTTACTAACTAACCTAAAAAATGTAAAAATAAACCCCAAATGAAAATTCAATGTATTTTTGTATTTTCATGAATTAAATAACATTAAACATGTACAAAAACTACAAATAATTAAGAAAGTTCTACAATAATTCCTAAAATGGCAAACAATTAAAAGAAAAAATCTAATTCCTTGGGATTCTTTAGGAGTATTTCATATAGGGAAAAAATTACGTGCTCACAAATGCCCCTCTTTGCTTGGAGACACGAAGGGTTTTCGGGCAAAGATAAAATGAGCAATTATGAGGGATTTTTGCCCGTTTGAAACTCCATGAGAAGCATTTTTGAAGGAGCCTGACTGAACCCTGCTTCAGTGATTGCTTACATATCCTTGGCTATAAAAGAATCATGTTAGTGTAGTTCTAGAAGTTTCTGTAGCTGGGACTACCGGAAAGCTGTGATTTCACTGTTGCTACTGCTGCTACTACTTGCTGAACTCCTTATTACACCAAAATGAAAAATAAATACTAAACTAGGGAAGCCTATCAACTACGAGTTACAAGATTCCTACCTATAAATCTTCTGAAGCTTGATCTTGAGTCTTGATTGGTTCTTGCTGTAGAATCCGATCATAATCTTGATGCTCGTCAGCTATCCGCTGGTTCATTCTTCAGCTTTTGGGTCAAGGCGGGACATGCAAAGCCCGTGACTTCAATCGTATTTTAAGCAGTCCGCATCTTTCTCCACTTTTTGCACTTTGAATTCACTTCTTTTTGTTCGTTTTCTTTATTCTTTATTTTGGATTGAGACTCATTCTTTTAGTAAGCTCAAACCTTATTCCTCATGGTGGAAACCTATTCAGGAACCAAAACAAACAATCAAACGAAAATTTTCTGCCCCAGTTTTCACTAGAAAAATTTCGTGAGTTTTTGTAACTAAAATCTAAACTATTTCTTTATTGAAAGTAAAATAATCAGGATTGTGTATCCTTGGGAAAACGAGATTGGGGAGTGGAGCCCTATGTCTATACTAAAATTCAACTAGGGAGTGGAGAATCTATATTGGAAAGGCGACTAGGGAGTGGAGAACCTATGTCTAAATAAACTCAACTTGGTAGTGGGGACCATATGTTGGTAAAAGGCGACTAGGGAGTGGAGTCCTTATGTCTAAATATAATCTTAACTAGTGAGTGGAGACCTTATGTTGGCAAAAGGCGACTAAGGAGTGGAGATCCTATGTCTAAAATAATCTCAACTAGGTAGTGGAGAACCTATGTTGGCAAAAGGCGACTAAGGAGTGGAGACCCTATGTCTAAAATAATCTCAACTAGGGAGTGGAGACCCTATGTTGGCAAAAGGCGACTAGGGAGTGGAGACCCTACGTATAAAATAATCTATACTAGGGAGTGAAGACCCTATGTTGGCAAAAGGCGAATAGGGAGTAGAGACCCTATGTCTAAAAAAATCTCAACTAGAGAGTGCAGACCCTATGTTGGAAAAAGACGACTAGGGAGTGGAGACCCTATGTCTAAAATAATCTCATCTTGGCAAAAAGCGACTAGGGAGTGGAGACCCTATGTCTAAAATAATCTCTACTAGGGAGTGGAGACCCTATGTTGGCAAAAGGCGACTATGGAGTGGAGACCCTATATCTAAAATAATCTCAACTAGGGAGTGAAGACCCTATGTTGGCAAAAGATGACTAGGGAGTGGAGACCTTATGTCTAAAATAATCTCAAGTAGGGAGTGGAGACCCTATGTTGGCAAAAGGCGACTAGGGAGTGGAGGCCCTATGTCTAAAATAATCTCAGGTAGGGAGTGGAGACCCTATGTTGGCAAAAGGCGACTAGGGAGTGGAGGCCCTATGTCTAAAATAATCTCAACTAGGGAATGGAGACCCTATGTTGGCAAAAGGCTACTAGGGAGTGGAGACCCTATGTCTAAAATATTCTCAACTAGGGAGTGAAGACCCTATGTTGTCAAAAGACAACTAGGGAGTGGAGACCCTATGTCTAAAATAATCTCAACTAGGGAGTGGTGACCCTATGTTGGAAAAGCATAAAAATAGAGATTGGGGGTCCTAAGCTACCATTTTTTTGAATTGTTCTCTTTATCTCTTTTTTTGGAGGGGACTTCCCTTTTATGGATCGTTGCTTCAAAGTTGTTTTTAGCCCCTGCATAATTTCTTTTGGCTACACCTGCTTCTTGCAAGGTTGCTTTAGATTGCACATGTTTCATGTTTTCAAACAAAGAACAATTGTTAGTTCGAAACGGTCGTTGATTTTGTGGCCTTGATTATTTTGATCACTTGATCTCGGCCCTTTCAACTGAAACTGGTTGCTTCCTGATTACCGATTGCATTTCTGACTCTGGAGAAACTCTGGCTTTTCCAGACATTATCATGATGATTGGTTGGTGGAACTCAACCTTTTCGACTCTATCTTGCCTTAGTAGGCCTTTCCCTTCTGATTTCTTCTTCTTTTTTTCTATTTTTTCATTTTTTTTCATTTCTTTTCTTTTCTTTGGAGCATTGGGGAGCTTTTGGCTTTTCAAACATTGCTGCTCTAGTCACGTTGGACTCAACCTTTTCCAACTTTATTTTGCCTTCATAGGCCTTTGTTTTTTGGCTTTTTTCTTCCAACATCAATTTCAAGTATTTGGGTTACCTTGTATTTTTCAAATCTTTTTGAGACAGTTAGCCACATGGGACTCAACCTTTTAGACTTCATTTGACTTTATAGGCACTCAAATTTGATTTTCTTCTTCTAAAAGTTTTGATTTCAGAGCATCGGCCGCCATGGCCAGTCAACTTATGCCCTGATGAGGCTGTGTGTCTTTTTGCATATTAGATTAACCAAATGAGAACCCTGTAAATCAGTCTTGGCATCCGTTATTTGTCTTAGTTTTGGAACTGTCTTAGACTGAATGAGATTCAAAGAAAACAAACAATAGATTGGAGAATGAGTTTAAAACAAGAAGTGTCCCTTTCAGGGAAAGGAAATAAATACTTATCTGGAGTACATGTGGACTTCAATGAACATAACATTCCTTTTGGACTGGATTCTTGATCCGTGTAAACAGTCCGACTCTCAGAAATTCATCACAACTTTGCTTCAAATTTTGAGAAACCTTGCCAGGACTCTGTTGATGCTGATGGCTGTGAGAATCTTCTTTTTGATCAGGAGCACCCTTTGCGGGTTTTCACGAGCTGACCTCTCTTATTTCTCTAACTCACCATCACCTTATAGTGCTCTTTGCGAGTTTTCACTAACAAGACCCTCTCATTTTAATATCTTTCCTTGTTGCCGCCTCACGATGCCCGTGTGGGTTTTCACCAATAAGACTCTCTCATTTCACTATCCTCATTTGGTTGTATCAGATCTAAGTAACTATATTCTTTTCTCCTTGAAGATTCTCACCGATTGATCAGAAGGACTTGAACAGGGTTTGGGTAAAAAGGATTTGGATTGAGTTACAACTTTGGAACCTTTTGGGCGGGATCATCGTCGAACCATTATAATATCTGCCCCAGTTTCACTTTTGGGGGACTTTGGATTTTTATTTTGGTGTGACTGAACCCCAGAGAGAGGCTGCCTACGTATCCTTTTAGAATCAAGCCGAAAGTAGTTCGGGGAAGTTAGTTTTTTATATTTTCTTTTGTTTTCTTTCTTTTATTGTTTTGTTTTGTTTTCTTTCCTTTTCCTTCTCTCTTTTTTTCTTTTTTCATTTCATTTTTCAATAACACTTACAGGTTCCAAATAGGGTAATCATAGAATGGGAATCGGCTCAAAGGGTTTGCAAAGGATTGATAGTGTTTGGGTAGTGAGAATGAAAGCATTCATCATCCCAACCGGAGAATATTAGTACTATATGGAGGATCCAACATAGTAGCTTTTTGATTGCATTGGCATTGACAGTAATTTCAGGGACATTTCCTTCCATGTGCCCCAAGTACAATGCACTCTTTGGCATCACTCTTATTGCAATATATGGACCTTTCCAATCCGGGAACCAATTTTCCTTCAGTGGTTCCAAGTATTTGTTTTATTTCCTTAAATAACTCGAGGTCTGACAGCTTTCAGGATCTGGGCATGAAGTCCGCAAGCATATCATGTTATTGAAATCTGCATTTAACAGAACTAAAAAGAGAATAAGAAAGAAAAATGATAAGATTATGAAAAAAGAAATTCCTGCACAATGAAATATTAATTTTATTTGATTTTTTATTTTTTGATATTTTTTTAAATTTTTTTGAAGATAGAAGGGTTTACATCAGAAAGTAAGACAATAAGGTAAAACATCCGGATCACATAAAGGATAGCAAGACTGGCTACTAAGACTACCGTCTGATGGGGAACTTTCATGCTTGGCGGTTATTTTTTGATCTTTTCTTCTATCTCGGCAATGTCTGTAATGGCCTTTAGCGCCAGATCAAATTCCTCATCTTTACCAATCATTCCGACTATTGGCCTGATGTTGTGGGCAGGTAACAGATTGTTCATCATATCAGGAGCTTCTTCATCCCGAAAAACAATTCTTTCAGCTTCAATCAAATCTTTAACTGCCCTTTTGAGGGTCAAACAGTCCTCCGTACTATGTCCCACTGGTCCATAGTGATATTCACATTTAGCATCAGCTCGGTGCAAGGGGGACTCGGGGTTTGGCCGGTTCGGGGCCACTGGCTGAAACAGATCTGTCACGATCCTAAATACCGGTCGTGATGGTGCCTATCACATAACTAGGTAAGCCAACTAAACAATTAACCACAACACTTTTCCTTTTACATAAAGCCATTTTTACGCAAGTTTAAATACCATACTTTTCATATTAAGGTTTAAAATAATAGATAAATATACAGAAGTCAATAAACATGAACTACACAGCCCCAACAAATCTAGTGTCATGAGTCTAGAGCCATTAATACATGTCTGAATACCTACTACACCAATAGTCTAGGAAATGCGGAAAAGATAACAAGATAGATGGGAGAAACAGGGATCCGGACGCCATGCAACTACCTGGAAATCTTCGTCAACACGCTTGATCAGCTAAACAGCCCTCACTCAGCCGCTCAAGCACCTGGATCTGCACACAAGATGAAAGGAGTAACATGAGTATGCCAACTCAGTAAGTAACTAAAGTAAATGAGTACTGAAAGCAGTGACGAGCAGTGCAAAAGCATATAACTGAAAATCACAGGACAACAGATCAACTTTACAGTTTAAAACCAGTTTTGTCAAAGAATCAGTATTTCCAGTTTAACCCTCGTCATTCAGTCTCACAATATATCATAATAATAGAAATCATAATAACCGCTGCGGCGTGCAGCTCGATCCATATATTTATAGTCAACTACGTTCACTGGGGGTGTGCAAACACCAGAGGGGCTCCTACAGCCCAAGCATCATATCGCTGTGGCGCGCAGTCTGATCTAATATATATATCACTGCAGGGTGAAGCCTGATCCATATAAGTATCGCTGCGGCGTGCAGCCCGATCCATAACTCATATATATATAACTATCCTCACACTTAGGTCCTCGACCTCTCTCAGTCATTACCCTCACAACCCCTTGGGTACAACAGTGGAAATTAGGGAACCCAGTCCAAATAGTTCTCTCTTTTAAAAGTGACAAGAATAAACCACTTTTACACATTTAACAAGTAAAAGATGACTGAGGATAAGCTTTTATCAAGTAAAGTTATGAAAATAGTCAAAATGGCCCCAAGGGTTTCTACAGGTCGGCACAAGGCCCCAAACATGGCATACATCCCATAATACAGTTTAGTATCCAAAATAAGGAATAATATAATATTTCCAAACCACATACATGGCTTAATGGTCGCTACAGGAAGGACCAAGTCACAATCCCTACCAGTGCACGCCCACACGCTCATCACCTAGCATGTGTGTCACCCCGTTTATCAAAACAAGTCAAATACCAGGGTTTATTACCCTCAGTTCCAGATTTACAGTGGTTACTTACCTCAAACCGGTGACTCCGTGACGTTTTTTCCCCTTTAATTGGCCTCCGCTCGCATCAAATTTGTCCAAAATCAGAACGAGGATGTCAAAATATGCTAAGGGAACGAAGCCAAAGCGATAATAATCAATAAATGGTACAAATCTCGACATTACCAAAACCCGACCCCAAGGCCCATGTTTCGAAACTAAAAATTTTTTACACCAATGGATTCCTTATCTCCCCACGAGTTTATACATGCAAAGAACACTAAGATCCATCCACAAAATGACCCTTCAAATCCCAAATGTTTGGTCTCCAATTTCAAGCCCTAGCTCTTCAATTTTTGGCTTAGATTTCATGATTTTCTAGGTGGAATGCACATAATAATCTTAAGTCTAAGAATCTTACCTCCAAACGTTTCCCCTTGAATCCCTCTTCAATCTCCTTCAAAAATATCCCAAAATAACCAACTATGGAGAAAAATAACCCCACATCCGCGGACAAGACGAGCTTAAATCATTCTGCCCAGGCCTTAATTTCCTTCTTCGCAAACGCGGTCAATGCCTCGCGTTCGTGAAGCAAAAAAATAACGTTGACCAAAATCCTCTTACGCGAATGCGATACAACCCACGCAAACACTATGCCTTACCAAATGAAACTTCGTGAACGCGAACGCGATGGGTTAATTCCTACTGAAGCTCAATCTCTTCATTTCTTCTACGCGAACGCGGCTACACGCCCGCGAACGCGATGCACAACCTGGCAGCTCTTCGCGAACGAGTCCCATGCCTCGCGAATGCAAAGGCTAAACTCCCACATTCCTCACCTTGCTCTTTGCGAACGCGAGGGCCCACTCGCGAACGCGAAGAGTTAATTTCCTGCAATAGCTGAAACCATTTTCTATAATTTACCTTAATTTTAAATGATCCGTTCAACCCTCGAAACTCACTCGAGGCCCCTCGGACCTCAACCAAAGGCACCAACATATCCTAATACCTTATTCAAACTTGTTCCAATCATCAAAACACTTCAAACAACATCAAATCAATTAAAACACATCGGATTGAGGCCTAAGTTTCTAAAAATCTTTCGAGTTCCGCTTTTAATCAAAAACACAACCAAAGCACGTCCGAATGACCTGAAATTTTGCACATACATCCCGAATGACATAACGAAGCTACTCGGAATTCCATTCTGACCATTATATCAAAATCTCACCTACCAACCCAAAAATTGCCAAAATATCAACTTTGCCAATTCAAGCCTAAATCTACTCTGGACCTCCAAAACCATTTTGATCACGCTCCTAAGTCACAAATCACCTCCCGAAGCTAACCAAACCATCAGAACTCACATCCGAGCCCTCTATCACATAAGCCAACATTAGGTTGACTTTTCCAATTTAAGCTTCCTTAAAAGAGACTAACTCTCTCAAACATTACCAAATCCTTTCCTAACTCAATCCAACCAACTCGATACCAAAAACACAGGTAAACAAAGCATAAAAAAGCAAAAATGGGAAAGCGGGGCGTTAACTCATGAGACGACTGGTTGGGTCATCACATCCTCCCTAACTTAAACAAACGTTCGTCCTCAATGAGTCAAGAAACATACCTGAAGCCTCAAATAGGTGAGGATATCTGCTCAACATCTCCCGCTCGGTCTCCTGGGTAGCCTCCTCCACAGGCCGACCTCTCCACCACACCTTCACTGAAGCTATATCCTTTGACCTTAACTTCCAAACCTGACGACCTAAAATAGCTACTGGCTCCACATCATAAGTCAAACAACATCCAACTGAACTGTGCTGAAGTCCAGAGCATGAGACGGATCCCCAATATACTTTCAGAGCACATAAACATGAAATATTGAATGCACATTCGACAGGCTGGGTGGTAAAGCAAGCTCATAAGCCACCTCCCCTATCCTATAGAGTACCTCAAAAGGCCCAATGAATCGCGGACTCAACTTCCCTTTCTTTCCAAATCTCATAACACCCTTCATGGGTGAAACCTTCAATAGAACCTTCTCGTCAACCATGTAAGAGACATCTCGAACCTTCTTGTTAGAATAAGCCTTTTGCCTTGACTGCGTTGTATTGAGCCTCTCCTGAATTACCTTCACCTTATCCAATGCATCTTGTACCAAATCTATCCCCAACAGCCTTGCCTCACCGGGCTCGAACCAACCTACAGGAGATCTACACCTCCTCCCATACAAAGCCTCATATGGAGCAATCTAAATACTCGACTGGTAGCTGTTATTATAAGAGAACTCTGCAAGTAGTTTAAACCAATCCCATGACCCTCTAAAATCAATGACACAAGCACGCAACATATCCTCCAATATCTGAATAGTACGCTTGTACTGCCCGTTCGTCTGAGGATGAAAAGTTGTGCTTAACTCAACCTGAGTACCAAACTCTCATTGCACAGACCTCCAAAACTGCAATGTAAAATAAGTGCCCCTATCAGAAATGATGGAAATGGGGACACCATGCAAACGAATAATCTCCGGATATAGATCTCTGACAACCGCTCTAAAGAATAGGTAGTACATATAGGAATGAGGTGTACGAACTTGGTTAGCCGATTCACAATCACCCAAATAGCATTGAACTTCTTCAAAGTCCGTGGAAGTCTAACCAAAAAGTCCATAGTGATCCTCTCCCACTTCCATTCTAGAATATTCATCCGCTGAAGCAAGCCACCCGGTCTCTGTTGCTCATATTTCACCTGTTTACAATTGAGACACCGAGCTACAAATCCTACATTATCTTTCTTCGTTCTCCTCCACTAATATTATTGTCTCAAACCCTGATACATCTTCGAGGCACCCGGATGAATGGAATACCACGAGCTATGGGCCTCCTCTAGAATCAACTCTTGAAGCCCATCCACATTGGGCACACAAATCCAGCCCTACATCCTCATTACCCCATCATCACCAATGGTCATATCTCTGGCATAATCATGCTGAACTCTATTCTTAAGGACAAGCGAATGTGAATCAACATATTGCCGCTCCCTGATGCGATCATATAAAGAAGACCGAGAAACCACACAAGCCAATACCCGACTGGGCTCCAAAATATCCAACCTCACGAACAGATTGGCCAAGGCCTGAACATCAACTGCAAGAGGTCTCTCCCCAACTGGAATATATGCCAAACTCCCCATACTTACTACCTTTCGGCTCAAAGCATCGGATACCACATTGGACTTTCCCGAATGATACAATATAGTGATATCATAATCCTTAAGCAACTCCAACCATCTCCACTGCCTCAAATTAAGATCCTTTTGCTTGAACAAATGTTGAAGGCTACGATGATTAGTGAACACCTCACAAGATACGCCATACAAGTAATGCCTCCAAATCTTCAATGTATGAATTATGGCAGCCAACTCTAAATCATGAATAGGGTAGTTCTTCTCATGGTGCTTCAACTAACGAGAAGCATACTCAATAACTCTAATCTTCTGCATCAACACACCGCCAATCCCTACACTCGAAGCATCACAATACACGGTATATGAACCTAAAGCTAACGGCAAAACCAACATTGGAGTTGTGTTCAAGGCTGTCTTGAGCTTCTGAAAGCTCTTCTCACACTCGTCCGACCATACAAATGAAGCACCCTTCTGAGTCAGCTTGGTCAAGGGCGATGCGATAGTTCAGAATCTCTAAACAAACCGACGATAATTGCATGCTAAACTAAGAAAATTGCAAATCTCAGTAGCTGAGGACGGTCTGGGCCAACTCTGAACCACCTCGATCTTCTTTGGATCAACTTGTATACCCTCACTGGACACCATATGTCCCAAGAATGTCACTGAGCCGAGTTAAAACTCACACTTGAAGAACTTTGCATAAAGTGTCTCCTCTCTTAATCTCTACAATACAACCCCCAAATGCTCTGTGTGCTCCTCCTGACTACGCGAATATACCAGAATATCATAAATGAAGACTATGATGAACGAGTCAAGATAAGGCTGGAACATGCTGTTCATCAAATGCATGAACGCTTCTAGGGCATTAGTTAGCCCAAAAGACATAACTAGGAACTCATAATGCCCATATCTGGTCCTGAAGGATGTCTTAAGAATACTGAACCCCTGATCTTCCACTGGTGATAACCCAAACGGAGATCAATCTTGAAGAACACCCTCGCTCCTCAAATTTGGTCAAATAAATCATCAATGTGAGGCAACGGATACTTGTTCTTAATTGTTACATTGTTCAATTGCCTATAATCAACACACATTCTCATTGTGCCATCCTTCTTCTTCACAAATAGAACCAGCGTACCCCAAGGTGACACAATAGGCAAAATGAACCCCTTATCAAGGAGCTCCTGAAGCTTCTCCTTTAACTCCTTCAACTCTGCTAGTGCCATACGGTATGGCAGAATAGAAATGGGCTGAGTGCCTGACACCAGGTCAATAGTAAAATCAATATCCCTGTCCAGCAACATGCATGGCAGGTTTGCAGGAAATACGATAGGGAAATCCGTTACAACTGGAACAGAATCAGTACTGGGAGTATCAACTCCGATATCCCTCACAAAGGCAAGATACGAAAGATAACCCTTCCCAACCATAAGCTGGGCCTTGAAGAAAGAGATCACTATACTAGGAACATAATCAGTCACACCTCGCTACTCGATCTGTGGCACACCCAGTATAGCCAATTTGACTGTCTTAGCATGACAGTCCAGAAAAGCATGACACGGAGATAACCAATCCATGCCCAGAATAACATCGAATCTACTATGCTGATTAATAATTGATCAACCTGGGTCTCCAGACTCTTAATGGTTACCACACACGACCGATACACACGGTCTACAATAACAGTATCGCCCATCGGGGTAGAAACATGAATAGTAAAGCAAGAATCTCATGGGGCGTACCCAAATAACGAACAAAGTATGATGACGCATAAGAAAATATGGATCCTAGATCAAATAATACAGAGGCATCTCTATGGCAGACTGAAAAAATACCTGTAGTAACAACATCGGAAATAATAGAATTAGGCTGCCTAGAAGAGCATAGAGACAGGCCTAACCGCCTCCTGATCGACCCTCCCTAGTGTGATCCCAGGCTGACTGACCTCCACCCCTAGCTGGCTGGGCAGGTGGTGAAGTAATTGAAGTAGAAGTCGAGGGCTGAACCCTCTGCTGAGACTGACCATCATGAAGACTAGGACACTGCCTCCTCATATTCCCAAACTTTCCTCACTCATAGCAACTCCCCGTTGTTGGAGATAGGGACTAAAGGGAACCCTTGGCACCGAAGTGACCAGTAGAAGGACCTGGCATGGAACAACCCTGGACTGATGGAGCACGAGACGAACTTTGATCTGGAAGGGCACTAAGTGATGAATGGCCCTAATGAGAACTGCGAAAGCCATGACCCGATGATGCTCAACGGTAACCTGGACGAGCTGAATGAGCCTGCCTAAAAGAACGGCCTCTGCCTTGCGGGAACTGACCCCTCGAAGGAGCACTGCTAAAGCTACCAGATCCTCGAGGCCTCTTGGCCACCCTCTCCTCTCATTCCTACTGGAAAACCGACTCAATCTCATGGGCGATATCAACAACCTCCTCGAAGGTAGCACCTGTCACCCTGTCCCTAGTCATGAGAATCCAAAGCTTGTACGTGAGGCCATAAAAAAACCTCCTGATCCTTTCTCGATCTGTAGGAACCAACCAACCCGATTGTTGGGCTAACTTAGAGAACTGCATCTCATACTATGTCACCGTCATGTCCCCCTAACACAACTACTCAAACTACCTCACAACTCCTCTCAGCACGACTGAGGTACATACTTCTATAGGAAGAGAACAGAGGGCTGCTGCCAAGGGGTGCTATACCAACATGCCTACTCCTCTCACACGCCTCCCACCAAGTGAAGGCAGCCCCAGAAAACTGAAAGGTAGAAAATGTCACACCACTAGTCTCCAGAATCCCTACTGTACAAAGCATATGCTGGCACTTATCCACGAAACCCTGGGCATCCTCTCCCTCTACACAGCTGAATGTCGGAGGCTAGAATCTACCAAACCTCTCAAGTCGATGCTGCTTATCTTCCGGCATAACTGGTACTACAAACTCCTGGGCTGGTGCAACTAGCTGGGCTAGAGGTGCCCCCGGTGCCTGGAGTCCCTGTACAACCTACTCAAGTGTGCGAGCAACGGGGTTCTGGATCCCTCCCGTGGTCTGAGAAATAGCTGCGATCGTAGTAGCTGAGACCGCCTGAGGCAAACTGGTACACACTGATAATATCTAAGGAAAAGCTTTTCGAAGGCCTGGAATCTTAATAGGCACAGCTGGTGCCTGAGCTGATGCTGTTGTATCGTCCACAACTGGGACCTGAACTGGAACTTGGGCAGCTGGTGGATCTGCAGTTACTGCTCTAGCTACTCTGCCACTGCCACGTCCTCGATCGCGACCTCGGCCTTTGGTGGACCCAGCTGGTGGTACTGGTGGTCGTCAACCCTGCCCTATAAAACGTTTCCTCACTATCTGTGAGAGAATGGAATAATAGAATTTTAGTACCCGGATCTGCCAACAGATTTGCATGACAAGAATTTCAAGAATATGATGTTTTTCCTAAAGGTTCTGCAGCCTCTCGAGGATAAATACAGACGTCTCCCTACTGATCCGCGAGACTCTACTAAACCGGCTCATGACTTGCGAGACCTGTGTAGTAGGTATTCATGACTTGGGCCTGTGTAGTTTAGTCTAGAGCCTCAATACATTTTTGAATACCTACTACACCAATAGTCTAGGAAATGCAAAAAAAATAACAAGATAGAGGGGAGAAATAGGGTTGCGGATGCCATACAGCTACCTGGAAATCTCCGTCAACACGCTGGATCAGCTAAACACTCAGCCGCTTGGTCACCTGGATCTGTACACAATGTGCAGGGAGTAACAATAGTACGCCAACTCAGTAAGTAACTAAAGTAAATGAGTACTAAAAGCAGTGACGAGCAGTGCAAAAGCATATAACTGAATATCACAAGATAACAGATCGACTTTATAGTTTAAAATCAGTTTCGTCAAAGAATCAACTTTTATAGTTTAAAACATTTGAAATCAGATACTTAACAATATTGTAAACAAGGCTTATTTGAAAACAGAGTGAAATAAGTGAAAACATCATAAATGGGCCCATCGGGCAAGGAATCACTTGAAATATGGCCTCTCAGGCAGACTCTTAGTCACTCGTGACTCAACCCTCCTCATTCAAACTCACAATATCTCATAATAATAGAAATCATAATAACCGTTGCGGCATGCAGCCCAATCCATATATTTATTGTCGACTACGCTCACTGGGGGTGTGCAGACTCTGGAGGGCCTACAGCCCCAGCATCATATCGCTGCGGCGCGCAGTCTGATATATATATATATATATATATATATATATATATATATATATATATATATATATATTT
>MU720314.1:2494-40835 GCA_026770625.1 Nicotiana glauca | reverse complement strand
ATATATATATATATATATATATATATATATATATATATATATATATATATATATATATATATATATATATATATATATATATATATATATATATCGCTGTGACGTGCAGCTCGATCCATAACTCACATATATATAAATATCCTCACACTTAGGTTCTCGACCTCTCTTGGTCATTACCCTCACAACCCCTTGGGTTCGATAGTGGAAACTAGGGAATTCAATCCAAATAGTTCTCTCTTTTAAAAGTGACAATAATAAACCAGTTTTAGACATTTAACAAGTAAAACATGACTGAGGATATTCTTTTAGCAAGTAAAGTGAGGAAAATAGTCAAAATTCCCTTAAGGATTTCTACAGGTTGGAACAAGGCCCCAAACATGGCATACAACCCACAATATAGTAAAATATCCAAAATAAGGAATAGTATAATATCTCCAAACCAAATACGCGGTTTAATAGTCACTACAGGACGGACCAAGTCACAATCCCTATAGTTGCATGCCCGCACGCTCATCACCTAGCATGTGCGTCACTACGTTTATCAAAACAAGTCAACTACCGGGGTTTTGTACCCTCAATTCCAGATTTACAATGGTTACTTACCTCAAACCGGTGAAAATACTACTCCGCGATGCCTTTTCCCCTCGAATCAGCCTCCACTTGCATCGAATCTATCCAAAATAAGAACGAGGACATCAAAATATGCTAAGGGAACGAAGCCCTAGCGATAATAATCAATAAATGGCACAAATCCCGAAATTACCAAAACCCGACCCTCGGGCCCATATCTCAAAACTCAAAAATTTTTGCACCAGTGGATTTCTTATCTCCCCATGAGTTCATACATACCAAGAACATTATAATCCATCCATAAATGACCTTTCGAATCTCAATGTTTGGTCTCCAATACCAAGCCCTAGCTCTTAAATTTTTGGCTTAGATTTCATGATTTTCTAGGTGGAATTCACTTTATAATCGAGTTTTAAGTTCAATAATCTTACCTCCAAACGTTTCCCCTTGAATCACTCTTCAATCTCCTTAAAAAATCTCCCAAAATGACCAACTATGGAGAAAATAACCCCCGGACAAGACGAGCTTAAAACATTCTGCATAGGCCTTAATTTCCTTCTTCGCGAATGCGGTCAAAGTCTTCGCGAAAAATCCCCTTACGTGAACACGATATAACCTACACGAACGCGATGCCGTACCAGATGACCCTTCGCGAACGCGAACCCGAATGCAATGGGTGAATTCCTAATAAAGCTCATTCTCTTCATTTTTTCTATGCGAACGCGACTACACGCTTGTGAACGCAATGCACAATTTTTCATACCTTTGCGAACGCTCCCATACCTCGTGAACGCGAAGGCTAAACTCCTACCTTCCTCAACTTACTATACGCGAATGCGAGGGCTCACCCGCGAACGCGAAGAGTTAATTTCCTGCAATAGCTGAACCATTTTCTGCAATTTTCCCTAACTTAAAATGATCCGTTCAACCCTCCAAACCTCATCCGAGGCCCCCCCAGACCTCAATCAAAGGCACTAACATATCCTAATACCTTATTCAAACTTTTTCCAATCATCAAAACACTTCAAACAACATCAAATTAACAAAAACACATCGGATTCAAGCCTAAGTTTCTAAAAATCTTTCGAATTCTGCTTTTGATCAAACACCCAACCAAACCACTTTCGAATGACCTGAAATTTTACACACACATCCCGAATGACATAATGAAGCTACTGCAACTCTTGGAATTCCATTCCGACCACTATATCCAAATATCACCTACCAACGGGAAATCACGAAAATATCAACTTTGCCAATTGAAGCCTAAATCTACTCTGGACCTCCAAAACCCATACCGATCACGATCCTAAGTCACAAATCACCTCCCAAAGCTAACTGAATTATCAGAACTCATATCTGATCCCTCTAACACATAAGTCAGCATCCAATTGACTTTTCCAACTTAAGCTTCCTCAAAAGAGATTAATTGTATCAAACCTTACCAAATCCTTTTCGAACTTGATCCGACCAACTCGATACCATAAAAAATAGGTAAACAAATCATAATCAAGCATATATGGGGAGAAACAAGGCGGTAACTCATGAGACGACTAGCCGGGTCATCACAAGATCTAGCCTGATTAACTTTTGGAACAAGCTTGAATACGATTCACCAATAGGGGTGAACTTATTCTTTCTGAAAGGCTCTCTTGGGTGAGGATTGTATTGGGGATCATTTGGTTGAGGATTACATGGAGTTTCATAAGGATGAGAATTTCTAGGAGGTGGAGCTCATTTTTGTATACAATGTTGTGGCCGGGTGTAATATTGCACGCTCATCACCGCATAGGGAGGCGGTGCCATGACATAAGAATCATCCTGAAGAGGATAATAGTGTGGTGTAAGATTGCATGCTCATCACACATGTGGGCCCCCTCGAGCTTGAAACCATCATGACTCCCTCTTCACTCCCATTTCTGTTCATTAAACCCTCCGAATCATTCTGAGCAGACTGTGATATGGCCTTAAAAGTAGCATGACTCAAGATTCGACCTGTTTAAAACCGTTTTCAACCATTTCCCCAATTTTGATAGCCATAGAGAAGGGCTTATCCATAACAGACATCATGTTATGGAAGTAGTCAGCCTTTTGGGCCTGTAGAAAAACCGTGACCATTTCAATTTCATCCATTGGACGCTTTACCCTAGCAGCTTACTCATGCCATTTGAAAACATATTCGTGGAAGCTTTCCTTGACATTATTTTTCAAATTGGACAAAGAATTTTTGTCGGTAGCGATGTCCACATTATACTAGAACTGGCAAAAAGAATCTCGAGCCATATCGTCCCACACATGCCAATGGGTAGTTTCTTGATCCGTATACCACGCAGAAGTGATTCCGTTGAGGCTTTCCCCAAAATAGGCCATTAGTAGCTCTTTTCCACCAACACCCCTCAACTCATTATAGTATCTTTTCAGATGAGCAACTTGGTCTCCATGCCCATCGTACTTTTCAAATTTTTACATCTTGAAGCCAGCTGACCAGTGGACATGGGGAAACATACATAGGTCAAAGTATGAGACACTCTTTTGGCCACACAGACCTTGCATGTTTTTCAGGATTTGTTCCAGGCTCTTCATCTTCCGAGCAATTTCCTCTTGCTCGGGATTTTTAACAACCTCTTCTTACTCCACTAAGAGATTATATTGCGGAGGTTGAGGGAAAGAGTATGGGTTAACATATGTTATTTCTGGTTGAAGTTGTAGACCCCGAAAGATGAACGTTGGAGGCGAGGCCCTTGAAGTCGCTGCCTAGGACTGAACCACAAAAGGCATGCCAGGACCATTGGAAGGCATTGGAGGGTGCCCGCATGGGATGAGTTGCGTACACGGGCATTGGTAACCTCACCTGACCTGGGGATCAATTCAGGGAATCAAGGGATTGCACTTGGCGGTTCCCTACTATTAGACCAGGCATCCCACATTTCCCATATGCGGAGGCACAACATCTTATTCTCTTTAGTAGTTGCTGATTCTAGCTGCAGAATACTTGATGCCGGGATATCCTCACGACCTATGATTGGTAGGTTGCTTGTGGAGGCCATCTGTGCCTTTGGATCATGTGAAGGAGGGGAGGCTAGACTATCAACAAAACCAACCACCAAAACTTGGCTAGTTTGCATATCCAACAACCTTTTTAGTTTTGATATATTTAACATACAGAAAATCGCACGTTGGGATGCAATGCACCTAACAGTTACACGCTTCTACATTGTGTTTCTTCCCGGCCTTAACTAGCCCTTTCAGTATGTACCTTTTTTCTTTTAATGTCCGCCTCTCTTTAATCACTTTTGATTTTCTCGTTTTGTTTTGCCGCTCTATTATTTTGGTACTCTTTTTTTTTTTTCTTTTTTTTTTCATTCATTTTTTTCACTTTTTTCTTTCTGTTTCACTCAATGTTTCTTTCTTTTTTTTTCAGTTTATTCTTCACTCAATTTATTTACGGCTATGATCGAATCTGATGGGCATTGCCTACGTATCATGACGCCGCATGAAATAGATTTTGCGTAGTTCGGGAAGATTGGGAATGGAGTAAGTAAACTAACTATTTTCTTTTTTTTTTACTTTTTATAAAACTCAGACCAAGAAAGCTTTAAGGCCAAAAAAAAACATTTTTATTTTTGATTTTTTTTTTCTTTTGGTTTTTTTTTTGAATTTTCGAAAGAAATGCTTTAAAAGAAGAAAGAAAATATTTGTTTTCTTGCTTTAAAAGAAGAAAGAAAGAAAATATTTTTCTAAAAAAATCCTTTTATTTTGATTAGAACTTTGGGAATTTCAAAAGTAAAAAGAAAATATTTTTTGTTGGAATTTTTATTTGTTTTCTCTTTTTCTAAAGATGGAAGAACATTTTTTTTTTGGATTTTAGATGTTGCCTCTTAATTTTTAAAAGAGAGACTTTCAAGATAATATTATGGATTTTTGAGTTTTTTATTTATTTACAAAAATACCTCTAAAGAAAAGCGAAAATATTTTTGGACTTCAATTTTTTAATTTTATTTTGATATTTACGAAAGAAATACTTTTAAAAAAAGAAAAGAATATTTCTCCTTTTTTATTTTTTTGGAAAAATACTTCGAAATAAAGTAAACCCGTATTTTCGAATTTTTATTCTTGTTGATTTTTCTTTTTAATTCTTTTCCATACGAAAGACTTTAGAAAGATAACACTATTCTTGAGTTTAAAACTTTTTTTTTTTGAGTTTTCTAAGGAAATATTTCTAAAGAAGAAACTAAAAGGAATTTTTTTTGGATTTATTTTTTTTAAAAATTGGGGCCTAAACCAATGAGGCTTGCCTACATATCTCACATCTGGTGAGAATCAGACCCATGTAGTTTGGTCAGTTTTGACATAATAAAAATAATACCAAATATTTTTTAAAACAAAATTTTCTTTCTTTTTCTTTTCAGAATTTCGGCAGAGTTTCGGTACTTTTGGACATCGGCTTTTTCAAAAATAGATAATTATCTCTCTCAGCCCTCAAATTGATTTTTCTCTTTTCCAACATTTCTCCATTATTCATAAGTCGGTCAAAATGCAATTCGAAGCAAATAAATGCACAAGTAACAAGTAGAACGCATCAAGATGGTCTTTTCATTCGGGTACACCTGTCCTAGAAAGATCCAACCCCGTGTTAAGTCTTCAAAGTCAATTGCACATGATGAAAACAAGCGTTACTACTAGGGGTCCGGCATGAGGCTTTGTTATACTAGGTTTTAGAACCTGGGTGTATTGTTTTAGACCTAGCTTACCCGAGCAGACAGCTCGAGCCAAGGGGGGCCAGCGTACCGGGAATACAGAAACTTCACCGGCTTTGCAACTTATACGAACCTCGTTCAAAAATTGGGATAAGACTCTAACAGAAAAGAAGTCACACAAAGTGCACACTTCCCAGATGATTTAGAAGACTAAGAGAGAAGAAGGTTTCGTAGCAATTTATATACAATCCAAACAATATCAAAGAGGTAAAAAGTGGCAATTAGCACATTAGGCTCAACATGTAAAAATCATATAGAACAAGCCAACTATAACAGTAATTCTAAGCTCGAATTCTTGAACCCTGAACCGAAGTTCTGGGTTTTGGTCCCCAGCAGAGTCGCCAGAGCTGTCGCACCCCCTTTTTTACACACCCGAGGGTATATAAGGGTGTTTTTCCACTTTAACTGACATTATTCGAAATGGAATTATTTATTTAATTCAGAGCCTGCACTTGGAATATTTTAATTGGTGTCCCAAGTCACCAGCTTATTTTAAAATTCCAAATCAAGGAAATTCGACTTTTTTTTAAGTCTGCGAATCATAAATTCTAAGTAAGGAATTCTGTTAATCCGGGAGAAGGTGTTAGGCATTCCCGGGTTCCGTGGCTCTAGCACGGTCGCTTAAACTATTGCAATTGGCCTAGTATCCGATCATCACATATTTTAACCTATGGTGCATTTTTAACTTATTAATCGCTTTTAATTATTTTAGGAAGATTCAAAACTTATATTAGTTATTTTGAACATTGTATTGTTGAATATAATAAATCTTAAATCCACATACTCCACAATAGTAAACCTTAAACATGACAATAAAACTATTAATTTGTTACACCACATTGACAACAAACTTGCCTGGGCTTAATGATTGCTAACTTGACCAACTAGTGGTCAATTCCACAACCACAACCATCATTCAAAGGTGACCATTGATAACTAGGGATTTTGACGCATTTTATACTCCTTCTTGCTTATGCTTCGATTAAAAATTCATTCAAAATAGTCCCAAAAAGTTTCATAAGTTGTATTTAATTGCAGGTTTGATCATCAAAGTGGCGAGATGTCAATGATCAGCTCAAAAGGAGTGAAACTTGCAAAAGTGCCAAAGATAAAACAAGCTCAGGCAAAATAGGTCCAGTGCGGCTGCACACCACTTTGTGCGGTCCGCACTAGGAGGTTTAGATAGCAGGTGTTCAGGCTAAAATGCAATGCGGCCGCACTAGATTTAGTGCGTCTGCACTGGAGTCCATGCGGCTACACTACCACTCTATGCGGTCCATAAAGACAAGATTCAGAGAAGTTGCAGTTTGGAGCTTTCAAGAAAATGCGGTCCGCAGTCCATTTTGTGCGGACCGCACTAGAAGTCACCGCGGCCGCAGTCCATTCTGTGCGGTCCGCACTAATCCCGCAGGGGCAATTTTTTCCGAATTTTTCAGCTTAGTATAAATAGATTATTTTTCCATTTTTAGGGTATCAGATAGTTTTTAGAAGCAGCTTTGCTCATGGGAATGACTCTTGTAGCCGTTTTGGGCAATCTTACCTACTTTGCAACATTGAATCTTTATTTTTATCTTAATTATTAATTAATGTGAGTTTATCTTCATCTATTTCTTTCTTTTCTTCTTTTAATATGAGTATCTAGACCCATTAGCTAGGGTTGTGGCTCAACCCCAGCGTGAGTAATTGATGGGTCTTGTATTTTAGGGCTAAATTGATTATGGGTGTTTGATATTTGGGTCAATTTCATGGTTAATTGCTGAATTAGTGATTGCAAACACTAGTTTATGTTTAATTGACTAGGGTTGTTCTTGAGAAAGAGAGACTAAGTCTACAAAATTGATCCGATAAGGAATTGGGGCGTACTCAAGAGATTGATAGCCCCAAATAAAGGGTTAAACCTTGAGAGAGTAATACCCGACTTGAACCCTAGTTGCTTGGGAAAATTTTGCATACCCAATTGTTCTTGAGAAAGTCAATTGGGAAAAATCATTTGAACCACCGAGAGGTGTAAAGTGGGTAAATTAGTGCAACGGTTATATCATACTCCCTAAATATGTCAAATAGCCTTAGACTTAAGTACCCGTCAATTGACCACCTAGGTAGAAGTCACTACCCTAGTATCTTTTAAACCTATTTGAACTACTTGTAGCATTTTAACTCTTATCTTAATTCACAATTTGTATTTTGATAAAAGTAGAATTATAAAAAAAAATACCAAAAATGATGAGAAGTGTAATTAAGAACACATACGCAATCGTAAACTAGATAGATACTCGATTCCACTTCTAGATCTCTATGGATATTCATCCCGACCCAAAATCAGGTAAAAGCTATTGCGACCCTCTCTTGCTACTTATTAGTAGTGCGAGGTTGGCTGCGATCACTTTTTGGCGCCGTTGCCGAGGAGCTAATGGTTTTGGCTATCTATTTAGTTAGTTTTGTGCATTGTTCTTCCTTCCTTCCTTGTTACTAATTTGTATGTGTGAATACTTCAGGTACCAAATGGCTTATGAGGGAGGAGGTTGATGATATTGGAGAGGAATAGGTGCCTCTTGTATCTCCTGGACCACGACGAGGCCGCCAGGCCAATGTTAATGAAAACATTCCAGACCCTCCTCCGCCACCTCCAAGAGCGATTCCACGGGTGCTCCCAAACCAAGGCTATGTAAGTATTGTTGTCCCACCCAGAATTTGAGTGGGAAATTTTCAGATAACCAACGTAATGTTGACCTTACTTGAGCAGCGTGGGTATTTCACTGGCGCTGCGGATCAAAATTCCTACAAACGTCTCAAGGGGTTCATGGATACATGTTGGGGGAGAAAGAAGACGAATATGTCTGAGGATTCTCTTAGGTTGAGGATTTTCCCATTCTCACTTCGGGGAAAAGCATTAGATTGGCTCGAGAGACTTCCCAACCATTCCATAACAACTTGGGATGAGATGGCGGATAAGTTTATTGCTAAATTTTTCTCACCCGGGCACATGGCGGCACTTCTAGATGAGATATTGTCCTTCAAGCAAGAGCCCACGGAACCTTGAATGAGATTTAGGAGAGATATAGAACTATGGTGACAGAATGCCCTAAAAATGACATGACAGAGAATATGTTGCAACAAACTTTCTACCGGGGCATCAATACTACAAATCAATGCATAGTGAATCAACTTGCTGGGGGTAATTTTATGAAATTTACGTATGATGAAGCTTGTGCCAGAGTAAATGTGCTAATGATTCATGTGTATTGAGGGCAATTGTTAGTCCCAATTGAGGCTAGTTGAGGTCACTTTAGGACAGCTGAAATTTTTCCTTGACATTCTCTTAAGGATTGGGTCTTATTTTGTTTGCGTGAGGACATGCAAAAGGTTAAGTTTGAGGGAGTTGATACCTAGGGATTTTGACGCATTTTATACTCCTTCTAGCTTATGCTTTAATTAAATATTCATATAAAACAGTCCCAAAAAGGCTCACAACTTGTACTTGATTGCAAATTTGATCATCAACATTGTGAGATATCAAAGATCAGTTCAAAAGGAGTGAAACTTTCACAAGTGCCAAAGACAAAACAAGCTCAGGCAAAATAGGTCTAGTGTGGCCGCACACCACTTTGGTTCGCACTAGGAGGTTCAAAGAGAAAGTATTCAGGCTAAAAGACAATGCGGTCGCACTAGATTTAGAGCGGTCCACACTGGAGTCCATGCGGCCGCACTACCATTCTGTGCGGTCCGCAGAGCCAAGATTCATAGAAGTTGTAATTTGGAGCTTTCAATCCAATGCGGTCCGCAGTCAATTTTTGTGTTGACCGCACCAGAAGTCACCAGGCCGCAGTCCATTCTATACGGTCCGTGGAGCCTGAGTTCAGAGAGCTAGATTTTGAAGCCAAGAGTCCTAGTGCGGCCGCAGTCCATTCTGTGCGGTCCGCACTAACCCCGTAGGGGAAATTTTATCCAGATTTTTCAGCTTAGTATAAATAGATCTTTTTTCTATTTTTAGGGTATCAGATAGTTTTAGAAGCCGTTGCGCTCGTGGGAACGACTCTCGTAGCCATTTTGGGCAATTTTACCTAACTTTGCAACATTGAATCTTTATTTTTATCTTAGTAATTAATTAATATGAGTTTATCTTCATCTATTTCTTGCTTTTTTTCTTTGAATATGAGTAGCTAGACCCATTATCTAGGGTTGTATCTCAACCCTAGTATGGATAATTGATGGGTCTTGTATTATGGCTAAATTGATGATGGGTGTTTGATATTCTGGTCAATTTCATGGTTAATTGCTGAATTAGTGGTTGCAAACACTATTTTGTGTTTAGTTGACTAGGGTTGTTCTTGAGAAATAGAGCTTAAGTCTCTGAAATTGATCCAACATGGAATTGGGGCGTATTCAAGAGATTCATAGCCCCAATTAAAGGGTTAAACGTTGAGAGTAATACCCGACTTGAACCCTAGTTGCTTGTGCAAATTTTGCATACTCAATTGGTCTTGAGAAAGTCAATTGGGCAAAATTACTTGAACCACCGAGGGGTGTATAGAGGGTAAATTAGTGCAACGGCTATATCATACTCCCCAAATATGTGAAATATGCCTTAGACTCAAGTACCCATCAATTGACCACCTAGGCGGAAGTCACTACCCTAGTACCTTTTAAACCTATTTGAACAACTTGTTGCATTTTAACTCATAGCTTAATTTATAATTTGTAGTTTGATAAAAGTATAATTATAAAAAAATCCCAAAAATGATGAGAAGTATAATTAAGAATACATATGCAATCCTGAACTAGATAGATACTCGATTCCAATTCTAACTCTCTGTGGATATCGATCCTGACCAAAAATCGGGTAAAATCTATTGCGATCCTCTCTTGCTACTTATTAGTAGTGCGGAGTTGGCTGCGATCAACCACCTTCAGGGTTTTCTAAGAAAACACCAACTTAAGCAAAATTATGAATTCTTTGAGAGCATATAGAGCACAAATATATCAGGGCTGATTCAAACCTTCGTTTCAACATATAAGGCTAATGAATCGAGCAGTAGTATATCATCAGACCACTAATAATGAACCAGAAGTTTACTCACATACATTTGAAACTACTAAAACTAAACTGAAAGTATAAATTTATGATTAACAAACTACATAACATCCATGACGTTATACCAAGTTTTAGCTAACATGTAAAAAAACTAAAAATTATTAAACTATAAAAAGAATACTAAAGTCAATATTGGAATGAGGTTGAGATTCAGGCATTGGAACACCATTTTTCATTTAACAATCAATATATCCACTCCAAAGGTCTGAAAATATTCCTGGATACAACCACAACAACCTCAGAATTTTAAAATAAAAAGGTGAAATCAGCAGTAATTCAATAGGAAAATAGCAGTCAATAGCAGATCTTAAAACAGTAACCAACAATAGCTCAACAATCAACTTTTCATGTGTCGGAACCCAGAAATATAGAGCAATTTTAAGAACTAGAGAAAAATGAGAATGCCAAGTTCAATAAGTAATGACTTTTTCTGTATTTTTCTTTCTAATTTTTCAATCTCACTTAATGCTTGTATTTTCTTCAGCCGTTTCTAAGTTGTGTATCCTCTAAAATCTGCCTTGAGAAGAAGGAAACATGCCCTTTTATAGAATCTTTTAGGACAGCAGAAATGATTCAAGTTTTTTACTAATTACCCCTTCTTAGAATTTTTATTCTTGCATTTCAAACCCCAAATTTGAGCCTGCTTGTTAAAACTAAAGCCAAACCCCACTTTCCTAGTTGCTTCCCATTCAGTTACACAAGATTATCTTAATTGAATTCCCTCAAATACCCTTAAACCCTCTATTTTTTCTCTTATGACAAAATGTGGGTCAAATTGACCCAATAAATCAAAGCACATACCCTGGGCTTTTGCAAACCCGGACTGACCCCTCCTTTCTTTTGGGCTTTTAGCCTACTGAGCCCAATTTTGATTCTCAAAACCAACAAAAACCAATTAGGAAACTGGGTCAATCAGAGTTATAGGAAACTTCTAAAACCAGGAATCCAAAGATAACAAAAAAATAGAAAGAAATTTGAGCAAAACAAATAGCAAAATTAAATAAGCCAAAAAAAGTGTTGACTAAAAATAATTTAAAATGAGCATGCACACAAGTCGATTGAAAAATAGAGAAAACATCAGAAGGAGATGAAGACTGCGAATAAAACGAGAGACAAAAGAAAGAACATGGCCAGAAAATACCTAGCATGAGCGGAGGGACAATGGACTTGAAAGGATCTTCAAAAACTCTCGATTTTGAGCTGAAATTGGCACTAATCATGTGTTCTCATTGATAAAAGATGAATAGAACCAATTTCAACCCTAATCTTTCAAGGAAAATTCGGAGTTTTTTTTTTTGGAAGATTATCTATTTCTTCTGCTTTCTTTTAGATCCGAAAGTGGTTCCGTTTGGTGAGGATTTGAGGGGATATGGTGGTATGTTGAGAATCAGGGGTAAGTAATGGTTGTATGGCCAACATTTGAGAGGATTTGGAGGTGGCGCCGCCACCGGAGAGGGTGAAGGGTGTTAGGGCGACGCTAGGGTTAGGGTCTCTGTGTTAAGACGATGACAGACAGCAGAGGGGTGTTTGGACTAGGTTGTTTGGATGGTCGTTTAGACACTTATAAACAAAGAAAGGGGTAGGCATGTGGACCGTTGGATGAAAAGAAATGAATGGCCCGTATCTGTTTAAACCAAAGGAACTCAAAACGAAGTCGTTCGAGTCGTTTTGAGACGTGAAAGATTTGGACCAGGTATGGGGTGGATTTTGGGCCGGATTTTGAATGGGTTGGGTGAGATTTAATTGGGTTGTCATGATTTGGCCCTAAATCAAAGCCTTTTCTCTTGATTCTTTTTCCTTTTCTTTGCAATTTCCAATTTTCTTTTCTTTTTCAAATTAAAATCTAAAGTAATTCTTAAACTAAATTAACTTACCAAATTAAACTAATTAGTCAATATAGCATTTACAACAATTAATTAACTCCAAAATTAAAAGAAAAACTATAAAATTCAACATTAAAAAGTTGAAATGCAAATATGAGTTATTTTTTGTGATTTTCATTTTTATAAAACAACTAATTTACTAATTAACCTAAAAATGTGAAAATAAATTCTAAATGAAAATGCAATATATTTTTTCATTTTCATTAATTAAATAACATTAAACATGCATAGAAAATGCAAATAATGAAGAAAATTCTATAATAATTCCTAAAATGACAAACAATTAAAAGAAAAAAATCTAATTCCTTGGGATTCTGTAGGAGTATTTCATATAGGGTAAAAATCACATGCTCACACTTGACAGAAGGGAATGCAGGCTTAGTGGAAATTTATGAACTACCAAATCAGTACTTAAGCCTGGCATATCGTCGTATGACCATGCAAATACATCTTTTACTCAAATAGTGTTTTGATTATTTTTTCTTTGACTTGCGGTTCCAGATGCACACTTTTCTTGGTTTCTCTGACATTATCCGGATCTCCTAAATTGATTGCTTCAGTTTCATTCAAATTAGGATTGGGTTTTTCTTCAAAGTATTTCAGTTCTTTATTGATTTCCTCAAATGCTACTTCTTCATCATATTTTGTTTTATTATCACACTCTACCTTCTTGTATTATCATTTCAGAATTAGATTGGCTTTAAGACTTGGCTAAAAATTCCTCATGCATGTCATGACATTGAAACCACCATAAAAAGAACTATACAAAAGAAAAACAAAATGAAGTGCTATCAGGAATAAAGGAAAACGAGAAATTGTATTTCATTGAAATAAAAGGATAGAAGGGTTTGTACATCAAAATAAGCAAAAAACGATAATATGAATTACAACCCTAGAATAACCCAAATAACAGAAAGGAAAACAAAGAAAACTACCAAAACTCCTTCCGGGTGGAGATAGAAGTAGCTTCCCAATTGCTAACTTTCACATTTGGACCACTGAGCTGCACATCTATGTTACTGGAACCTTCCCCGATTTCCACCATACAAACCTCATCAAATAGACATTGGAACCTCCTGATCAACTGTTCATCCACATTGACCACAGGTTTTGGGGCTGATAATATTAGACTTTTTGGGGCCCCTGTCTTGAGAAAAGTCTTGGAGATGTGTGAAACATGCTTAGGGAGTGACCATATCTTCTTTTCCAGATTTTTAGCCTTTTTCACGTCCTTCTTTGTAGGCGTGAATCCCAAACCAAATGTACCGAGATTTTTACATGGGCACACTTGATGCGCAATGCCCTGTAAAAATGAACCCAGACCTTTACCTGGCACAAAATGATTCTTTAACATTTCATTTGCCATCATTACAGATGCAGAGGATATCTTGAAACCTAGAATGCGTTCTCCCTTAGGAATCTTCTCAACAGACACTACATCGAAAGTTTGGTAGACCTAAGGCCCTTTATCATCTTCAGCTTTAATAAATGGAGCAGTTGTTTCATTGCAAGCAGATAAGTCCTCATCACCGTGCACAACTATTTCCTGATTATCTGATTCGAACTTTACCATTTGATGCAGAGAAGACGGGACAGCCTTAGCAGCATGTATCCAGGGCCTACCCAACAACTGATTGTAGGAGATAGCCACATCTAACACTTGAAATTCCATAGTGAACTCAACTAGACCGATTGATAATTCGAGCATTATATCAAAAATCGAATCTTTCCCTCCTCCATCAAAGCCTCGAACATATACACTGTTTATGTGAATTCTGTTAGTGCCGATCTTCAACTTTTGCAAAATGGACGGGGGGGGGGGGAAATATTTGCACTAGAGCCATTAACAACCAGTACCCTTGAGACAATTAGAATCCTCACACTTCACCGTGAGATAAAGAGCCTAGTTGTGTTCAATGCCTTCCATAGCAAGTTCATCATCTTAGAAAATGATCCTGTTTACTTCGAAGATCTTGTTTGCAAACATTTTCAAGTGATTCACTATGATTTTATCAGGAACATGTGCCTCATTAAAAATCTTCATCAGGGCTTTGCGTTGTTCATCTTAATGTACCAGCAGAGACAGGAGAGAGATCTGAGCCGGTGTTTTCCTTAATTTCACGATGGAATAGTCTTGCACTTTCATCTTTTTTCAAGAATTCTTCAGCCTCTTCTTCAGCGACCGACTTCTTTACTAGAATTTGGCTATCCTTGAATGGCTTGGCCTTTCTTAATTCTTCTGGGGTGAAACATCTCCTAGAACAAGTTAATCATCCAGTTTCATTGACTTCTTCCTCCACTTCTTTTCCTTTGTATGTCACTATCACTTGTTTGTAATTCCACAAAATGGCCTTGGTATCTACCACTGGCAACTGGGTCAGTGGCTTAATAATAATAGAGGTAATACGAGCCCCCTTTATGACTATAACATGCTTTTTTAGGATCCCTAGCACTACCACTTTTGTCTTTTCCTGACTTGCCCTAATATCCTTCGGAGCCTCTTTCACAACTGGCACAGGCGACTTCACATTAAGCATCCTTAATTTCTATGTCACCCTTTCAATTGTCAAAGGTACTGCATTTGTAGAGTCTAGAGCCTTAATTGATGTACCTTCACTAGCACGAATCATCACGATAGGGTTGGAAGAATTCCTAGACTCCCCGTCTTTGTGAACTATTTCAATCATGTGTGTCTCTGCATGGGCGGGCAAAGGATTTTGGTTGATGTTTGGTGCATCAGGGCTCCGCACTTCAATTTGATGTGTATCAATCAACCCTTGTAATGCCCTTTTCAAATGAAAAAATTTCTCTATGTTGTGCCTCAGTCATCAGAACAATATGCTCACCTTAGAGAATAATCAAGGTTTGTTGGGGGTGGATTGGGTATCTTTGCCTAAATCGGCCTCAACATGTCCAACTGCCTCAACCTTTTGAACAAACTGGCATAGGACTCTCCCAAAGGGGTGAAGGTTTCTTTTCACTGCTTTCATTCCTTCCTATAATCCGACCTTAGTCGGAAGTTTGGACCAGTAGGGTTTCTGTAGGGTTATTTTGGCGGATATGGATTTTGTGGAGATGGAGCATGCCATTGCGAGTAAGGAGGGGGTTGAGCATATAACTGTGCATGGTAAACATGGTATTGGGGTGGTCCGGCTGAGTATTAAGGATCTTGTAATGGGAAATAATGTCAGGGTGGATTATATGAAAATTGGGTGTAGGCTTGAGGTTGGGGTCGAGGCCCGGTGTACTGGTAAGGCGAACCCCTCGATCCTCGCCATGGTCCATACACAAGCATAGCAATGCCGTCCTTCTTCTTCTTGCGTAAAATATTTCCGGTGCCACTCTGGATTTCCTGCGTGATTGATTTTATGGAGGATTAGCTCATGATCTTTCTTGACTTGAGTCCTTTCTCTGCCATTTGTCCCATCTTTACCACATTGAAGGAGGGCTTTCCTACGGTTGAGATCAAATGGCCAGAGTAAGTAGACTCTAAGGCTTAAAGAAAGTACTTGACCATGTCGTCATCTTCCATCTAAGGATTGACCCGTGTAGCTTGCTCTCTCCATCTGAACTTTTATTCTCTAAAGCTTTCACTGGGCTTGTTTTCTACATTGGTCAGGGATAGGCGATCTGGAACAATGTTTATATTGTACTAAAAGTTCCGGGCAAAGGCCTGAGCCATATCGTCGCATGTATACCACCTGCTAGCATCTTGGTGGGTGAACCATTCCAGAGCTGCCCCATGATCGCAACCTACTCTGCACTATTAATTAAGTAGCAAGATAGGGTCAGAGCAGCTTTTACCCGATTTAAGGTCGGGATCGATATCCACAGAGAGCTAGAATTTGGAATCGAGTATCTATCTAATGTAGAATTGCGTATGTGTTCTTAATTACACTTCATTCATTTTTGGGGTGGTAATTGCAATTAAATTATGCTAAGAGTTATAATGCTACGAGTTGTTCAAATAAGATTAAAAGGAACTAGGGTAGTGACTTCTGCCAGGGTGGTCAATTGACCAGTACTTGAGTCTAAGGCATGTTTTACATAATTGGGGAGTATGTTATAACCATTGCAAGACTTTACCAACTCTACACATCTCGGTGGTTCAAGTGATTTTGCCCGAATTAGCTTTTTCAAGACCAATTGGGTATACAAATTTGCACAAACAACTAGGGTTCAAGTCGGGTATTACTCTCTAGAGGTTTAAGTCTTTAATTGGGGCTATAAATCTCTTGAGTATGCCCGAATTCCTTGTTGGACCGATTTCGGAGACATAGGCTCTCTTTCTCAAGAGGAGCTCAAGTCAACTCAACACAAACTAGTGTTTGCAACCACTAATTTAGAAATTAATCATGAAATTGGACTAAATAACAAACACCAATAGTCAATTTAGCCCTAAAATACAAGACCCATCAATTACCCACACTAGGGTTGAGCCACTACCCTAGCTAATGGGTCTAGCTACTCATAATTAAAGAAGAAAAGCAAGAAATAGATCAAGATAAACTCATATTAATTAATCACTAAGTTAAACACAAAGATTCAATGATTAAAAGTAGTTAAAAGTTTCCAAAATAGCTAAGAATCTCTAACCCATGAGCACAACTGCTTAATTACAATATCTGATACCGTGAAAATGGAAAAAGAAGCTATTTATACTAACCTGAAAAAATTTGGACAAAAATGCTCCTGCGGGGTTAGTGCGGACCGCACAAAATGGACCACGGTCCGCACTAGGGCTTTGGACTTGAAAAATAGCTCTCTGAACCTTCGCATCGCGGACTGCAGAGAATGGACTGCGGCTGTGGAGGCTTCTGGTGTGATCTGCACAGAATGGACTGCGGACCGCATTGGCTTAAAAACTCAAAACTGGCATTCTCTGAATCTTGGCTCAGCGGACCGCACAGAATCAAGTGCGGACCGCACAAATGTTAGTGCGGCCGCATTTCCTTTTTCCTCGAATTTGACCTCAATGAATCTCCTAGTGCGGACCGCACAAAGTGGTGTGCAGCGCAATGGGCCTGTTTTGCCTGAGCTTATTTTGTCTTTGACACTTGTGCAAGTTTCACTCCTTTTGAGCTGATCTTTGATATCTTCTCCTTTTGTTGATTAAACCTAAAATCAAGCACAACTTGTAAGCCTTTTGTGACTATTTTGTATGAATTTCTAATCAAAGCATAAGCAAGAAGGAGTATAAAATGCATCAAAATCCCTAGCTATCACCCCACTCAGACTCTGATTGAAATGTGCCATCAATAATTTGTCCTTACCACCAGCACCTCTCATCTTACTACAAAAACCTCTCAACTGCACCATGGATCTCCATGTCCATCATACACGTCTAACTTGGGCATCTTGAACCCAGCGGGCAATTCGAAGTCAGGGAACAAGCACAAAATCCTTGCAAGCCACACTTACTTGGCTTCTTATCCCGTGCATGTTCCTCAGATATGGATATAAACTCTTCACTTTCCTGAATATCTCATCTTGCTCCACCTTCTTTGATGGTTTCTCAATTTCAATAGGAGGTTCAAAGTGAGGGGCATAAAAATAATGATTCAGGACTTTGAAAGTTGGTTCTGGAGCATAGTATTGGACATCTGGAACTTTGAATGCAGGTTTACTAGAATATCGGTGGAGGGTAGCTTGTGGAGGGGCTACGAAAACAAGAGAAGGGTATAAGGTTGTTTTAGCTGGTGGAGCATGGAATGTTTGGGATGAGGTGCAGAGGTATTCGGGGTATAGGGTAAAGCCTGGCGCATGTTGAGGGGAAAGATCAACGGTAGTGGGAACCTGGGCATGTGACAGTGGTGGGATGGAGGCAGGATTTTCTGTGTAGTTAGTGGGGAATGAAGGTGGAGGATGCCCCCTAATCCACGCTTGATACATTTCTTCCATTTGATATTTCAACATGTGGACCTCCTCTTTCAACTCAGACTCCGATTCCACAATCTCCCTCGGTGGGTCAAAAACACTTATGTCTGATTCTTTGCTAGCCCTGATTTCCTTGCGCTTTGACCTAGTGTTGTATGGATGACTTGCCAGAATGCCAACAAACTAACCACCTGCCTAAACTAACAGCACACCCAACAACCTTGTTAGTTTTGTGAGTTTAACATAGAGGAATCTCATGTTGGGATGCAATGCACCTAAATAGTTAAACGCTTCTACCATATGTTTGAACGATTACATGTTTCATCTCGGCCTTAACTAACCCTTTTTCACAGTGTACCCATTTTCTTTCATTTCTGCCTTGGTTTTCTCATTTTGTTTATGGTGCTCTTTTATTTTTTGGTGCTCTCTTTTTCTCTTTTCGTTTTTGTCAATCTTATTTTTATGGCTATGATCGAGTCTGATGGGGATTGCCTACGCATCATAATGCCGCAAGAATTAGATCATTACACATTTCAGGGGAATAAATGTGAAATGAATGAAAAAGGAAAATTTTTAGGTTTTTCAATATTTCATTAATAAAAGACATCTTTTGGGTTTTTGTATTACATAGACACGAAAAAACTGATGGCTAAAAAGAAACATAGATTTGAAATAAACAGAATCGAAAGGACAAAACATACTCAAAAAAAAGTAAAGTATAGACTTAAAAACCAAAAATCATTAATACATAAGAGCCTCCAATGCTGCTCTGGGGGCCCGCGGGATATCAGTCATCATGACGCAAGCCTCCATGAAATCTTTTTCTGAAAGTGTTCTAGATCAGCCATCACCTGGCGAACAAAGGTCATCACGGAAGCAAAAAATATGGATCTGTTCATATCTTCACATTCATGGCACTTCATAGCAACATAATAAGCTATTTCTTTGATTCTCATTCTAATGATACCCTTTTCTGTAAGAAAGCGTCTGATTGTAGCACGGGCTTCCAGCACCTGCGTGGCTGTGCAATTTTGGTCTTGCAGCTTCTGCACTCTCTCTTCAAATTTGTAAGTCAAAGCATAGCAATATTCTATCTCTGTTTTGAAGTCTTTTGTTTGCTGAACATTTGATTTTCGAGGGTAGTCAGCTTTTCCCTTAAGACCGTGACTCCTCTATCATACTTTTGCTTTAACTGCTGAGCAAACCTTGTCCATTCTTCCACACCTTTTACCAACTGTGCTCGAGCCTTTGCCAAGTCTTCCTTGGTCTTTGTCAAATCAACCCCAAAATCATGCACTTTTCGCTTCAGATTGCTTATAAGTCTTTCATCTTTTTTGCTTCTTACCGGGGTCTCGGCGGCAACTTTCATCTTTCGGATCTGAGCTCGGAGGGCTTCATTTTCCTAAGCCAACCGCTTATTTTCTCCTTCATCCTCAACAACATGCAAACTACTATCAAATTTGATTTTCCAAATTTGATCTTCTAGTTTGCTTATGGTGGTTCTTTATTGATTCTTTTTAGCTAACTGATAACTAGGGATTTTGATACATTTTATACTCCTCATTGCTTATGTTTTGATTAGAAGTTTGTACAAAATAGTCTCAAAAGGCTCACAAGTTGTGCTTGATTGCAGGTTTGATCAACAAAGTAACAAGATATCAAAGTTCATCTCAAAAGAGTGAAACTTGCACAAGTACCAAAACGAAACAAAGCTCAGGCAAAACAGGCCCAATGGAGCCACACACCATTAAACGCTATTGACCCTCTTAGAAACATGTTTGCGGGGGAGGAGGTTGATGACAATGGAGATGAAGAGGTGCCTCTTATACCTCAAGGACAACGTAGAGGCTGCCAGGCCAATGCAAATAAAAATATTCCAGACCCTCCTCCGCCACCTCCAAGAGTGGATCCTAGAGTTCTTCCCAACCAAGGCTATGCGAGTGCAATTGTTTCGCCCCGGATTTGGACGGGTAATTTTCAAATAACTAACATGATGCTGACATTGTTGGAGCAGCACGGGTACTTCACGGGTGCTCCCACTAAGAATGCATACAAACATCTCAAGGGTTTCGTGGATACCTGTTGGGGGAGCAAGCAAACCAACGTGTCCGAGGATGCACTTCGATTGAGGCTTTTCCCATTCTCACTTAGAGGGAAAGCATTGGATTGGCTTGAGCAGCTTCCTAACCATTCCATCACAACTTGGGATGTGTTGGCGGATAAGTTTGTTGACAAATTTTTCTCACCAGGGCACATGGCAGCACTATGGGATGAGACCTTAGCCTTCAAGCAGGAGCCCACCGAACTATTGCACGAGATTTGGGAGAGATATAGAACTATAGTAAAGATATGCTCCAACAATGATATGACAGAGGAAATGCTACAACAGGCCTTTTATCGGGGTATCAATACAACAAATCAATGCAAAGTAAATCAACTTGATGGGGGTAATTTCATGAAACCGACGTATGATGAAGCTTGTGCCATTCTTGACGAGATGGCTGACATATCCTCCGCTTGGAAAAGTAGAGCCAATGTGCCCCAGGGTGACCCCACAGTCATTCATTTGCACAAAGAATTACATGATCATGGGCAGGCGATAGCTGAGTTGACAACAACCATGAACCAACTGGTAAAGGCACAGTTGCAACAAGTCCAAAATCCTCGCCAAGTGAATGCCATGGAGGGTGTTAACATGCTTGTAAACAATAGAAGACAGAGAGGTCAACAGAGCCAAGGGAATTTAGATTAATTTGACAATGATTTTGGTAGATTCCAAGATGATTGTTATGTTGGGCAGAACAAAGAGGTATAATATGTGAATAATTACCAAGGCCAAAGAGGCAACTCTTTTAACAGACAACAACAATAGAGATCCTAGGGCAATTGGGGTAACCAACAATAAGGAAAAAATAATCGGAACAATCAACAATAAGGGAACAACAATTGGGGATGTCACACCTCCTTTTTCCACTACACCCCCATAAAGGGTATAATAAAGGGAGTTATTTCCAACTTGAAGTGACAATCGAAACGGAATTTATTATTAAAGTATTAGATTCACCACTTGGGAGATTTACGGTGTCCCAAGTCACCGGTTGCATCCCGAATTGAGGAAATTATTGATTCTGTTTAACAGTCCGCGAACCAGAAATCCGAGTAAGAAATTCTGTTAACCCAGGAGAAGATGTTAGGCATTCCCGAGTTCCGTGGTTCTAGCACGGTCGCTCAAATGTCATATTTGGCGTAAATTATCTGATTTTAATAATTATGAACCTATGTGCAAATTTTAACTTTTTAATCGCTTTTATTCTTTTTTAGAGAAGATTGCAACGTTATTGAAACACGTCTCGAACCATGTCACATAAATGCACCCATGGATTTCGACATATTGTAACATCGTTGAGACTTGGATTGGAGTCACATAAGTGTGCACCCGAGCTTAGGAAGGTAATATTATTAAATAACGCGCCTAAAGCAACTACGTATTTTAACTTTGCGAGGGCCATGGAAATTCGCTAAATAGCACGCCTCGATTTCTAAGAATAAACAAGATTAATTAAATGAGGGCCATGCAATTATCATTTTTGTTTGGCATGACGCACCTCAATTTATTTCAAAAGATTGCACTCAACTAAAATAAACTACGGATGTTCATAAGTTATTTATTTTTAAGTTTGAGATCAAATATGAAAAGGTCCAAAATGTATGCAATCTACTTGTATGAAAGTGACTGTAATTTGCTAAGGAAATTAAAAAGGGCGAGACTAGATGCACATGTTGTCGCAGGCTACTGTAACAAACAAGACGCTATGAATCATTCAAGGCTACACCTGACTAACTTGTAGACATGATTGATGCCTACTGCTCCAATGGTACTTTAATTATTCAGAATCGTCCTTAAACCATTTAAACTCGCCATTGAATACCATAATAGCGAGACACTGATTTAGAATAAGTAGCTCTTCCAATACAAAATAATCGTCAAACACCTACCCTTCTGTATATTTACATTTGAACTACCAAACAAAAGAGGGGAAACAATAAGTCATGAATATTTAAAGTAACTCCTAAACCAAATATGCACAATTAAGATCTCACTGATCTTTTACTACATCAAAGAGGCATGTGTATAGTACCAAACATGTTTGATGGGTTCAAAACATATACTTGCATCAATATGACAAAATATTGAACACAGAACTCGGTCAGCTAACTCAAGTAGACATACGAGCGGATATATTCAAAATCATAAATAACAAGCCACGGGATCAAATCGCCAAACACAATTAATACTAGGATGAGTAAAGGATCGAAGAATTGGACCTTACTGTTAAAGTTCTTTAAAATTGATTAACGAACACAAAACCAGCAACAAAACACAATTGTAGACATCAAACGCCGACCTTAACAGAACCTCGTCGAACAACGGCTAACCACGACCTCGGCGCTCACTGGAAAGCTCAAACCAAATCAGAAAACTGACCTGACTAACACCATGAAATTAGCTCCTAATTTGGAGTTGTCTCTTGGCTTTTATGTGTCTGTACATCGTGGTGTATATGTGTGTGTGTGTGAAGGTGAAGCTCGCCGGAGATGTGGTCGTTTTGGGTTGCTCCGTTCTTTTTGTGTGATGCTGTATGTTCTCTAAAGTTGATGGAAAGGGTTGAAGAAGTAAGTTCAGGGAGGGGTCGTTTCTCTGGTGTTATGCCGCTGATCGTCTGTGAGTTTTGGGTTTGGTTTTGTCACCGGTGAGGAGAGGAGGAGTCGAGGGGTCGTTTGGGTGGGAGAATCGGAGAAGATTGGGGGGGGGGGGGGGGTCGATGCTGTGCAGCTCTCTAGTCTCCAGCGTTCCTTTTGATCTCCCCCTTCGTGTATTAAGCTGCTCCTAGAGTCCCTAGGTCTTATATTAGAAGAATAGGGTTTACGTGTTGAGTTGGGTCGGGTCGACCTGGTTTGGGATGGGTAAGGAGAAAATTTTGGGCTTTTAAAGTAGTTTGGCCCAATTCAATTTAAGACCAGCTTTTTCCATTTTTTTTTCTTTTTTGTTGTTCTTTTTCTTTCTTTAATTATTTAAAAACATAAACTAAATTCCTAAATTAATTCAAATTGTAAAATTAAACTGATTATTTAACTATAAAGTTTATAAGAATTAATTGATCCTAAATTTAAAGACAAAAATTAAAAATCCAAAATTTCAAAGCTAAGAATGTAAAAATGAGCTATTTTTTGTGATTTTCATTTTTAATTCTAAAATTTGAACAAAATCTAAATGCAATGCATGGTATTTTTTTGGTATTTTTTTTATTTTTAATGGAAATTAAATATGCACAATAATGCAAATAATTAATAAAATTCTGCGAAAATTCCTATAAAATTGCAAAAACTGGGAAAAATAATTTTCTGATATTTTATGGGAGTAATTCATATAGGACAAAAATCACGTGCTCACAGGGAAAATCAAAATAACAATCGGAACAATCAGGGAAACTGGGGCAACAACAATAATTGGTATGGAAACAAAAACAACCAGGATAGATGGATCAATAACCAAGGAAATCAGGGGCAAGGCTTTCAAAGGCCCCCAATGGACCAACAACCAAGCAACCCACCACCGTTTCCATCCCAGGGTCCTAGTTCTTCCAACAATTAAATGGGTAGAATTGAAATTATGTTTGAACATATGATAGAAAAGAATGCTGACTCCAATGAGCAATTGGCTTCTCACAATACTTCAATCAAGAATTTGGAGGTCCAGCTAGGCCAAATCTCACACTCTTTGAATACTCTCCCTAAAGAGGCTCTACCAAGTGATATGGTAGTGAACCCGAAGGGTGGGAACTATCATGTTATGGTGGTAACTACTAGGAGCGGAAGAGGCGGTGATGTGCATGCCTCCAAACAGAAGCAAGTTTTGGGTTACGAAGTTGAGTTGCAAGAAGATGAAGTTCATTTGGTGGTTGAGAATGTGATTGATGAAAATATGAAACAAGAAGTGAGGATTAATATTCAAGATACCGAGGTGGAAACGCAAAATGACATGAACCTATCTAGGGAGCACATAATAGACATGCCAGAGCCGATTGTGCCAAAAGCCAAGGAACCATTCCCTGGGCCACCTCCACCTAATCCTCAAATGCTAGCCAAGCAAAAGAATGAGAATTAGTTCAAAAAGTTCATTGATATGATTAAGATCTTATCCATAAATGTGCCTTTGGTGGAGACTTTGGAGCAAATGCCTAGTTATGCTAAATTCATGAAAGGTTTGGTTACAAAAAAAGATCCATGGACTATGAAACTATCAAGATGACCCACCAAGTTAGTGCTATAGTACATTCAATTGCTCCGAAATTGGAGGATCCTGGTGCTTTCACAACCCCTTGCACTATTGGGAGTGTAGAATTTGCCAAAGCTTTGTATGACATAGGGGCTAGTATCAATTTGATGCCCTATTCAGTTTTTAAGACTTTGGTTATTGGGGCACCAAGGCCAACTTCCATGAGATTGCAAAATGGCGGATAGATCAATGAAGAGACCATTAGGTATTGTTGATTATGTGTTTGTCTGGGTAGACAAATTTATCTTGCCAGTTGATTTTGTGATTTTGGATTGTGAGGTAGACTATGAAATTCCGATCATATTGGGGAGACCTTTCCTTGCTACGAGGAAGGCTTTAGTAGATATGGAAGCAGGGGAACTCACTTTCAGGGTGGGTGATGAACAGGTCATTTTTCATGTGTGCAAGTCAATAAAGCAGCCCAATTATACAGAAGTGTGCTCATTTATGGATCTTGTTACGGCTGTGATAATTGATGATACTATTGCAATGATCAATGTGGAGGACCCTTTGAGGCCGTATTGTTAAATCTTGATGTCAATGATGATGAGGGCTGAGTGGAGTGCGTGAATGCTTTACATGGAATGGCCTCTTACTCTTATGAGCCTAGGAAACTCTCTTTGAATCTTGAAAATAGAAATACACCTCTAACAAAGCCTTCAATTGAGGAACCCCTGGTATTGGAGTTGAAGCCATTGCCTCCACACCTCAGGTATGAATTCTTAGGCCCTAGTTCAACTTTACCAGTTATTGTTTCCTCTTATCTTACCAACATGCAGGTAGGCGCCATATTGGCCGTGGTCAAAAAGCGAAAAAAGGCAATTGGATAGACTCTAGCTGATATTCGGGGAATAAGCCCCGCATTCTGTATGCATAAGATTATTCTTGATGATGATGCAAAACCCTCCTTGGAACATCGAAAGAGGCTAAACGAAGTAATGCAAGAAGCTGTGAAAAAGGAGGTGATCAAGTGGTTAGATGTTGGAGTGGTGTATCCTATCTTTGACAGCTAGTGGACTTCACCAGTGCTGTATGTGCCAAAAAAAGGTGGTATGACCATGGTGACCAATGCTAATAATGAACTTATTCCAACCCGGACAGTGACCGAATGGAGGGTGCGCATAGACTACCGCAAACTGAACAAGGTGACCCGCAAGGATCCCTTCCCATTGCCTTTCCTTTACCAGATGCTTGATCATCTTGCTAGGCGTGCCTTCTATTGTTTCTTTGATGGTTATTCAGGGTACAATCAAATTTTGATATCTCCAAAGGATCAGGAGAAGACAACCTTTACTGTCCATATGGCACCTTTGCTTTTTCTTGGATCCCCTTTGGGTTGTGCAATGCGCTAGCAACATTCCAACGGTGTATGATAGCCATTTTTAACAATATGATGGAAGATATTTTGGAGGTGTGCATGTATGACTTCAGTGTTGTGGGTGATTCATTTGATGAGTGTCTGATAAATCTGGATAGAGTGTTGGCCCGATTTAAAAGCACCAATCTTGTGCTAAATTGGGAAAAATGCCACTTCATGGTTGAGGAGGGCATAGTATTGTGTCATATCTTGTGCTAATGGTATTGAGGTTGACAAATACAAAATTGAGTTTATTTCAAGATTTTCGTTAGAAGTTTTCTTGGGCATGCGGGGTTCTACCGGTGATTTATCAAGGACTTCTCGAAGGTAGTGAATCCATTGTGCATGCTACTAGAAAAGGATGCAAAGTTTGTGTTTGATGAGGGATGCACGCAGACCTTCGAACTTCTCAAGCATAAGTCGACCACCACCCCGATCATTACGGCGCCCAATTAGACCTTGCCTTTCGAGCTCATGCGCGACGCGAGTGATGTTGCCTTTATGGTAGTTTTGGGTCAAAGAGTGAACCAAATGTTTCTTCTGGTATATTATGCGAGCAAGACAATGAATGAGGCTAAAAGGAACTACACGATGACTGAGAAAGAGTTGTTGGCTATTGTGTTCGCAATGTAAAATTTTCGGCCATATCTTATGGGAGCCAAAGTCATAGTGCTCACTGATCATACGGCTCTTAGATAATTTATGACAAAGAAAGACTCTAAAGCTAGACGGATGCGATGGGTATTATTACTTCAAGAGTTTGATTTGGAGATTGTGGACCATAATGGTAGTGAAAACCAAGGGCAGATCATTTCTCCCGCTTGGAGGAGGAAGGAAGGCCGTGTGATGGCCCAGAGATCAATGATGCATTTCCCAATGAATAGCTACTTTCTGTGTCAGTGAGTGATATACAATGGTTTGCGGATGTTGCTAATTCCCTTGTGACTGGCATCATCCCGTGTGAGCTCTTTTCTAACCAAAGGAAGAAGCTCAAATTGGATAGTCTGGACTTCTATTGGGATGAGCCATACCTGTTCAAGATTTGCACCAATGGAGTGATCCAGAGGTGTGTACCTCAGGAGGAGAGAGGGCGACACTTCAAAGAAAGATGAGATGCCTCTAAACACCATTATAAAAGTGGATATCTTTGATGTATGGGGTATTGATTTCATGGGCCCATTTGTAAGCTCGTGGGGAAACACCTACATTCTTGTAGCATTGATTATGTCTAAAAATGGGTCGAAGTCGTGGATTTTCCCGACAATGCAGCTAGGAGTGCGGTTGCATTTCTAAAAAAGAGCATTTTTACAAGGTTTGGCACTCCTCGAGCAACTATAAGTGATGGAGGATCGCTTTTTTACAATAGAGCTTTTGACACCTTGCTTGATAAGTATGGTGTAAACCACAAAGTGTCTACTCCTTATCATCCTCAAGTAAGTGGCCAGGTTGAAGTGTCCAACAGGGAGATCAAGAGCATCTTGTCTAAAACCGTCAATGACAATATGACTGATTGGTCTAAGAAGTTGGACGATGCTCTATGGGCTTACCAAACTTCTTACAAGACTCCAATTGGTATGTCGCTGTACCGGTTGGTATTGGGAAAAGCCTGTCATTTACCAATGGAGTTACAGCACAAAGTCATATGAGCCTTGAATAAATTAAACCTTGAATGGGATATGGCTGCAAATCTCCAAGTTGATCAACAAATTGAACTTGGTGAATTCTGTTTCCATGCCTACTCCAGTTATTCCTTGTAAAAGAACAAGATGTAGTACCTTCACAACAAATATGCTCATGGCAAGGATTTTAGAGTAGGTGATTTAGTGCTCTTGTTCAACTCTCAATTATGGTTGTTTCCGGGAAAGCTAAAGTCAAAATCGAACGGACCTTTTGAGGTGGTGTTTGTGACCCCGTTTGGTGCCCTTGATTTGAAGAACAAAAATGAGGAGATTTTCCAGGTTAATGGTCACAGGGTCAAGCATGACTTGGGAAAGTTTGATGATAGCCATATGGTGGCACTTGTCATTTCAAATGATTGGATGGTAACATGCGTCGTGCCGCGACGTTAAATCAGGCACTTTTTGGGAGGCAACCCATGTGTTTTTCTTCTTGTTTTTATTTGATTTTCATTGTAGTATAAGATTAATTTTTGGACTAACTGATTGTGAGATGCTATAGGATTGTGTTGATGCAGTGCAAGACATAGTGGAAAAAGTGTTCAGGTCTCTAAAGTTGCCAATGCAGATGCACTACAATTAGTGTGGACCGCACTGGTGAAGGATGAAATGTCCAACTCTCTAAAGTTTGCAACCGGGCTGCAGTACATTATGTGCGGTCCGCGGTGGACCATTGTGGCCACATTGCATTTTGTGCGGACGGCAGTGGTTGCCTTCTCAAACTCTTGAAACAAGTTTTGTAGTGCGGACCGTAGTCCAATCTGTGCAGTCCGCATTGGGTTGGTAAGACTGGGCCCCAAGTCCTTTTTCTCTAAATAGGGCCTGAGGCACTCCTTTTACATTTTACGATCTTTAAACTCTTAGACTCACAAAATCACTATTCATTTCCCATCTTGCTCATAATTAATTTCTTAGAATTGTTAACTTTCAGTTCCTCTCACATCTGGTAACATTAACGTCCTTTTAATTGTGTTAATTTTGTTCTTTTTCTTTTAATTTTTGTTTTTCTTGTTTTTCATCCTGTTCTTCCCGTATTTCTTTCAATCTGGTAGGATTAGGTTAGCTATTTTCTTGTTTAATATGGACTCAAGTGGCTAAAATCACTGGTCAAACACTTAGGGACCTTTATTAGGTGTACAAATGGACTTAAAATCAAAATCTCCTAAATCCTAAGTTAGTTTTGATTCTAGACACTCAGTACAAACCGCGGTCGATTCTGTGCGGTTCGCAATGGCATTTTGTGCGGACCACATTGCTGAGTGTCTGTCTTCTAAAGTTTGGGGACTACGGTCACACTACATTTTGTGCAGTCCGCATTGCATATATACAGAGAGTGGGTAGTCTAAACACTACCTCTGTGCGGACCATATTGCCATATTGTGCGGTCCGTATTGACCTCTATGCGGTCACACTCCATTTTATGCAGTCCGCACTGTTCAAAGCCTGCAATTGTCTACAATTTTTTTTCTCTCCTGGAACTGTGAACTTAATAGCTTCAACTGATACTTACATGTCTAATAAATGTTGTGTGCAGACAATGGTGAAATAAATAGGCAAGGGATCTAAACAACAAGGCAGGGGAGATCCTCCCGAGGTGGCGAAGGAAAGAAAATGATAAAACTGACCCCTCATATCTGGTAAAACATCAAGAACCAAAGAAAAATTATCAAAACTATAGACAGGGCCTATGACCATTCGTGGAGTGAGTATGAGCCCTCCTAGGAGATTTCATCAGACTCTGTGCTAGAGTACATTGAAGACTGGTCGGAGAGGTTCAGGCTAACAGACACTCCTCCACTTTCCCCCACTGCCCAAGCGTCAGTGAATGTATCTTCTAGGTTATCTGAAGGCTTAGCTGAAGTTAGTGGGAAATACTCCACCTCTCCCATAGCTTCATTATTTGGAGAGGGTGCAGTAGGAGATGATGAAAAATTAGGAGGAGAAGGGGGTGAACCTCAGGTTGGCGGGATTTCTAGAACTAGAAAACCGGAGGTGTGGTAGGACCAATTTGTTAGTGAAGTAGCTTATCACAAATTTAGGGAATGGTGGCTGGTGAGGAAGTTAATCCCAGAGAGGAGTTTTGTTGATAGAGACTTGTTACCTCACAAACCCAATGTGAGGAGGCAGTTTAGGGAGAGAATTGGCTGGGAGCACTTTTTTGGTGAATGTATAGATGCCAACGAGCACTTGGTCAAGGAATTCTATGCCAGCATTGCCCGCATCAAAAAGGGCACCAAGGTGACCAAGGTGCAAAACCTGATAGTATTGTTTGGCGGGAAAACAATAAATGATTACCTAGGCTTTGATGAGGAGGATGAGGCACTATATGTGGCAAAGATGGAATTGGGTGAGGAGGTTCGTCCCTGGTTGGCACAATATCTAGTAATCCCAGGTACCACCCTCGATTGGTTGAATGCAGGCGTAAAGATATTGAGAAGAAATTTGAACTTCGAGGCCAAAGGGTGGGAAACATTTGTGTGCAACAGATTGGACCCCACTACTCATGACAACTCCCTCCCTCTTTACTGGGCATAAATTTCGGGAAGGTAACGTCTCGGGTAATCATACTTGTACGCAGTGAGAATGACAGATACTACCCTTTCCCAAGCTTCTTGAATATGTACTTCAGGGACCTCAAAGTTTAAAGGAGGCCATTTGATATCAAGGTCAAAGCGAAGGCCCCATTCTCATGGTACATCATACAGGGGGATGACAACCCAAAAAGTAAGAACTTCAAGGGAACAACCAATGCTCCAACTGGCCAGTCTGAAAAGCAAGTTGTGGTAGTGGCTCCTACTCTTCCTGCCTCCACCTCCATAGACATTCATCCGGGCCCATCCGCTTCTGCACATCCCGAGATTCCCTCTTCCTGAGCCTACACAGTGACTGCTCACCGACTGAATCTTATCTAAGTTCATTGTGGGCACCTGACTCTGTGTCTTAAGCAATCCCATAGCGTGCGTAGTGAGAAATTGCATTGCAAGTCCAAGTCCCGAGCCATTAGTCTAGAACTTGCCCTGAATATTTGTTGAGGTGAAATCCTAAGTGTTTGACATGGGACATGATTATAGGCTCTCCTTGATCCAAATGATAGCTTAAACACTTCCATAGACTACCAAAGATAAAATCCCAAGTCAACCATTTTGAGCCTTAAACCTTTTTCGTTCGAGAACCATGATACAAGCCATTACCCGTTCTAAAAGATACCCTCTCTTGGCACCCGATCTTTCCTTAGCACATGGAAAAAGTATAACTTTGGGCGGAGAGATGAGGATTGCATCAAAGTGGTAAAATGGTACAAAATGAAGAAAAGGAAAGGCAATGAAAAAGAAAGAAAAGCAAATGGACAAAAAGAATACTCAACATGGAAATGAATAAAAAGGGATTCAAGAAAAAGCAAAGAATGAGAGGTGTAGAAAATTGAGAAAGGAAAAAATGATTTGAAATGTATAAAAAAAAAAGAGTGACAGTGTGTCTCTCTTACCCCTTGAAAGAAGTGAAAAGACTCAAAAATTCAAGTGAATCTATGCCCAAATTAAACAAAAGAAGTGCTTAAGAGAAGATGGAACCTACTAGACCAAACATTGACTACCCAGAATCAAAAGCCTTCATTATGTCTCCACAAAATCCCTATAAAATCTCTTGTTGAATGAAGCTTACATTAGTGGTGACTCACATAAGGGGCAAGCATGTGGTACTTAGAGCCGGACTTGTGTCTTTTCTTTTAGAGGGATGAGGGAATTTCCATTAACCTCGTTCTGAGTGCCGCTATTCTAATGGTGAGGTTTGCTTAGGAAGAGCCAAGGATGTGTGAGTTCGAGTTCCATAATGATTAAAGTAATAGAAAGAGTCCTTCGATGTATCGAGATAACTCTTGATGCTCTTGTCTCGCACTTGATCCATGGTGTAAGGCCCCGTGAAAATCTCTACCCTAAACGTGAACGCTCGTAGTGCCAAGTTGGGAATATGTGTGAAAAATTTGTAAACTTCTTCGCAGCGAGCTTACTCGCTGCAGTTCAGACCCTTTGGACTGATCTATGCATTAAAAAGGCAAGGAATAATATTTTCCAGAAAACTGTGATTCTGCGGTCGAGAATGCAATCACATAACAGCTATGCGGGCTGCATAGTCGTTGTAGGCTGAAGCAGTGTGTTGGTAAATTTGAGGTCAACTCTGCGGTCAATTATGTGATCGCATAATCGATATGCGGGTCGCATGGTCATCGCATAATCCCCTTGGAATTTTGTAAGGGGCAATTCTGCGGTGCATTATGTGACCGCAGAATGGGTATGCGAACCGCATTTCTGTTGCATACCTAGACAGTGTGTTCAGTTTTGGGGAGCATTTTTGCAGTCCATTCTGCGGACCGCATGTCAACTTTGCGATCGTAGATTTGAATCGGGCTCCTATTTTTTAATTTTTAAAACCCGACCCCCCTGTCGTTATATCTTATGCAATAGCTCATTTTGAGCCTATTTCCTGGTACTTTTAGAGTGATAAATAGGGTCTAAGTGAGGGGAGGAGCTTTTCATCAAAAATTGCTCCAAAAATCCTTGTTAAACATTGAAAATAATCAAGTGAGGCACCTAAAACCCCGTCTTTTAGAAATTGAGCTTCATCGGTGTTTGTGTGAATATGATAAGATTAAAGTTGAATTGTTGCATCGATTGTTATTTTACATGAATTGGTGTTGTAACCTTATATGCGTGAAAGATGTGTCTCAACATGATCAACGTGCTATCTTGAAAACTTGAAAGGGGCAAAAGATATGAATTATGTATAGAAATGCTTAGACCTTAAATTTAGATTGAAGTTGCATTTTTGTGCCATCTACGTGAAGTCTTATCCATGCTTACAATTTAAATTGCTCTTGTGTGCACCTCCTGTCCTAAATGGCAAAGCTAATATTGAAATTGGGAATAATGTAAAATGTGGCCTAGTGCCAAGAATGATGTGATAAGTTGTGGCTCCAAGTGTCTACAAAATGATATATGTGAAACGAAATGATTAATAAGAAGGGAACAACGCCTTGGTAAGGCGGCCTAGCCGACCAGGCCGAGATCGGACTCTACTCAAGATAGCGGTGGTATTTTGAATGAATTTTGGAAAAAAAAGGAAAATGAAATCATGATTGAAGTATATGTCTTAAATGAGGCAACCTAGCCGATCTGGTCGAGATCGGACTCCGCTCAAGATAGCGATGGTATTGTGAGAAATGATGAATAATGTGAAATTTCCCAAAAACTATGGAAAAATGATGTGAAAGTTGTATTATTCCTTCATTTGATAATGTGGTGATCGTTTGAAGTTTTGGGTGATACTTGTGATTTCTTATTCTTTTATGGAAGTTCTTTCCAATTAGATGGTGTTTAGTTATACATACTAGTGCTATTCCATGGTACTAACGACCTTTTTGCCGGGGTATCTACATTTTTAAATGAATGTAGGTAGCTCTATAGCGGACAGTGTTGATCGCGCATAGTGGAGTGTCTCATCTCAAAGACTTGGTAAGCCCCTTTTTCCTTCAAGGGGTTATGATGTACATCTTTTGTTGTAGACTTCTATTTTTGAGGTATAGCAAGAGCCTTGTTGCCGGCGTTGTCATAATTCGTCTTTTCTATCCATAGAGGCTCTATAGACGTTGTGGGTTATGTATTGGTGTTAGATGAATTAATGATCTATGTTATAACTCTATTCTCTAGTTCGTCTAAGCAATGACTATATAAAATCTTGCAAACTTAGCCATGATTTAAGACCTATAACATGAAAATGAACTTTGTTGAATGCTTGATTTTGCTATTGTTTAATTAATCGAAAGCCGGATTCCTTGATCATATCATGTTGGGTATAAAGTGCCAAAGGCTTGCTCAGTTGGGTTCGCATGACTGAGCGTCGATCGCGCCTCCCGAGGTTGCAGCGTGACACGTGGTGTTTTAAAATAGTAAATGTTGTTAATGATTCATGTGTATTAAGGGCAATTGTTAGGCCCAATTGATGCTAGATGAGGTCACTTTAGGATAGCTGAATTGTCTAGGATTTTCTCTCAAGGGGTGGGTCTTATTTTGTTTGCTTGAGGACAAGCAAAAGCTTAAGTTTGGGGAGTTGATAACTAGGGTTTTGATACATTTTATACTCCCCCTTGCCTATGTTTTGATTAGAAATTTGTACAAAATAGTCTCAAAAGGCTCACAAGTTGTGCTTGATAGAAGGTTTGATCAACAAATGACAAAATGTCAAAGTTCAGCTAAAAAAGGAGTGAAACTTGCACAAGTACCAAGACAAAATAAAGCTCAGGCAAAACAGGCCCAACACGCCGCACACTATTTTGTGCGGTCTGCACAAGTGAGATTCAGAGAAGCTGATTTCCAGGCCTTGGATTCATTGCGGCCGCACTCGATTTAGTGCGGTCCGTAGAACCAAAGATCAAAGAGGTACCAATTTTGGAGATTAAAGCCAATGCGGCCCGTGCTCCACTTCATGTGGACCGCAATAGAAGTCGTCGCGGCCGCACTCGATTATGTGCAGTTTGCATTACCTGAGTTCAGAGAGCTGGAATTTTACGTTCAGAGCCTAGTGCAGCTGCACACCATTTTGTGTGGTCCGCACTAACCCCGCAGGGGTATTTTTGTCCAGACATTTCAGCTTAGAATAAATAGCTTCTTTTCCATTTTTAGGTCAAGCAGATAGATTTTGTATTGAGCTGCGCTCGTGACTTCCATTTCTTTAGCTATTTTGGGAAATTTTATCTTCATTTCAACATTAAATATTCTAGTTTATCTTAGAAATTAATTAATATGAGTTGTTCTTCATCTATTTCTTTGTTTTATTCTCTAATTATGAGTAGCTAGACCTATCAGCTAGGGTTGTGGCTCAACCCTAGTGTGCGTAATTTATGTGTCTTGTATTTTAGAGCTTGATTGACTATGGGTGTTTTATATTTGGGCTAATTCCATGTTTAATTGCTAAATTAGTGGTTGCAAATACTAGTTTATGTTTAATTAACTTTTGCTCTTCTTGAGAAAGAGAGCCTAAGTATCTAGAATTAGTCCAACAAGGAATTGGAGCGTACTAAAGAGAATTGATAGCCCCAAATAAAGGGTTAAACCGAGATATCGTAATACCCTACTTGATCCTCAATTGCTTGTGCAAATTCACATACCCAATTGGTCTTGAGAAAGTCAATTCGGGCAAAATTACTTGAACTACCGAGAGGTATAGAGTGAGTAGAATCGAGCAATGGTTATATCATACTCTCCAAATGTGTCAATTTAGCTTTAGAATCAAGATTCCGTCAATTGACCACCTAGGCAAAAGTCACTAACCTAGTGCTCTTTAATCATTTGAACAACTTGCAATAGTTTAATCCTAGCTTGTAGTAGTTTAATTGAGAATTGTAGTTTATAAAATTAGAATCATAATTAAAACTCAAAAATATTTAGAAGTGCAATTTGGAGCAAATACACAACTCTTTAGATATACACCCAACTCCAATATCTAGCTCTTTGCGGAATTCGATCCCGACCCTAAATCGGGTAAAAGCTTCTTTGACCTCTCTTGCTACTTAATAGTAGTGCAGGGTTGGCCTTGATCACTACCCAAGCCCACTGTTCCTATGATGCATCGATAAATTCTTTGATATGGGGCCTTTTAGTCGACCTTTCAAATTCATCATTTGTCGCAACTCACTTTCTATACCAAGCAACATAACCAGGCAAGACCTCACCCCTGGACAAATCACGTACTTGGGTGTTTGCTCCCAAATACCGGCATTCGCTCCAAATTTGGCTAACCACTTCTTCAGGAAATTGGGCATCGAAGCGGATTTCAACCACTTGAGTACTAAGATCCTCATCTCTGGGAACTGTCTGGCATCTTCCTAGTTGTTTCAAAACCCGGTACGGGGCATAAGGCTGGATGCTTCAGAGATGCATTAGAAGGAAGTAGGTACCAGTGGAAGGCATATAAATAATCTCATCAATAGGAAGTCAACCTAATTTCCATTCTATCTGATTTGTGGTTATGGAACGAAGGCAGGTTGATCCGATCTTTGACCCCTTTTGGCGTTTTGAATCGGGTCACTCCTGTACCTAACTTTTTGATGCAGTTTTGTCCCATGGAATCGTAATTCACGTATTGAGGATGGTGACAAAGGTGCTCGATCATACACATTTGCAACAATAGATTGCACCCCATAAAAAATCTGACCCCAGCCTTATAAGATGTGAGGGCTCGGAATATATCTGATATGATCAAGGATGCGAGGGTACATCAAAATGTGGGCAACTCTAGCTACACATAAATCAATGCGCCCGTCGTCCCTCGGAAACACCAAAAGGCCTAAGAATGCCACCATGAAGGCAAAACATCTATGCATTTCCCACTTTGACCCGTTTCCTTTACTGCACAGTCTATTTTCTAAGTCTTCGAATCCCCTTAAGTGCTTGTACCTCTAGTATAGAAAGTGAAAAGTGAAAGTTCCATCTGCTAAACTTTCAGTCTTGTTTTGTCAGCTTATTTTTAGTAAGTCTAGAAACTTGTTGGGAGTAATAGTCCTTGGAGATACCAGGTACTTGTGTATTAATCCTTCCGTACTCCCGGCATAACCCACCATTTCCTCCAAAGTAGGTATAAGCTCAAAATCTGAGAAGTGCAAGACATAGTGAGCAGGTCCCAGAATGACACTAATGCCACTATTAGATCACTTCTGTGTTGAATTTTCAATAGTACGGTGAGCGCTCCCAGGTATTGGTTTACCCTATCTCATCCTTGTTTTCCCAGGTCCTCACACCACATATGGAGTGCTAGTGGAATATGATCCGTATCCTTTACCGGTAAATTCTGAACAGTGCATTCTGCACATTTTTAAAATTAGGGTGACCAGGTTAAAACATGTGAATTTTGTTTTAAACAGACCAAAAAAGACTATTTTTTGCAAAATCCGACTTAAAACAAATCACGACTACTTTTGCAAATACGGACCTTAGGCACTTCGGAAGGGAAGATTTTAGGGCTGTGTTTACTAAGTGGCCAAAAATTAAAAAAATGATCATAGATGGCTATTCTTACAAAAACGGCCTTCCGACGTCTCGTCGGGATATTTTTGGCTATTTAGACAAAAATGACATCACCAGACTTTATTTACGAAAAAATGACGGCATTTTCATGTTATTGTTTTGTTATTTTTGAAAAAGCAGGGATGGACCCAATGAAGGTTTCCTACGTATCTCACGTCGGTGAGAATCAAACTCGCGTAGTTCGATAAGTTTTAATGCAACATGTAAACATGAATTATTTTAAAAAGACTTCCCTTTTTTAAAAAAAATTCGATAGATTTTCAAAATGTTTTGAATACTAGGATTTTCAGAACTGGGTGATTTTCTCTCCTACCGTACTCTTGGTTTTCTCGATTTTCTTTCCCTATTCTTGAAGCCATTCAACGTGCAAGCCGAAATAAATAATGTACAAGTTGCACGTAAAATGGATCAGCATGGTCTTTTAAACTGGATACACCTATCTTAGAGGGACCCAACCCCTATGTAAAGTCCCCAAAGTCAATTGCATGTGATGCAAACAAATGTACCTACTAGGGATCCGGCATGAAGTTATGTCATTCTAAGTTTAAAAACTTGGTGTATTGCTCTTGACCTAGCTTACCCAAGCGGACAACTTGTCGAGAAGGGGCGACGTATCAGTAATCAAAAGGCCATCCGGCGTTGTAACTAATCTGACCCTCATACTAAATTAGGGTATGACACTATCAGAAAAGAAGTCACGCCAGCGTGCTCTTCCCAGAAGATTTAGAAGACCTAGAGAGAAGAAGTATTTAGTAAAAATTTATGAACAATTCAAACAATATCAAAGTGGTAAAAAGTGGCATTTAGCATATTAGGCTCAAACATGTAATAAAAATCAGATAATAAATAAAAGACAAGTATAACAGTTATCTAAGCTCGAATTAAGAGCCCTGAACTAGAGATTCTGGGTTCGTTCCCCAATAGAGTCGCCAGAGTTGTCACACCTCCTTATTCCCAAAAGGGATAGGGAGTTTTTTCAAATAAAATGACATTACTCGAAATGGGATTATTTATTTATTTTAGAGTCGCCACTTGGAATTATTATATGGTGCCTCAAGTCACCGGTTTATTTTGAAATCCCAAATCGACGAAATTGACTCTGTTTCACAATCCGCAAAAAAAACAGAAGACCAGGTAAGGAATTCAGTTAACCCAGGAGAAGGTATGAGGCACTCCCAAGTTCCGTAGTTTTAGCACGGTTGCTCAACTGTTGATAATTGACCCAATTACCTAATTTATTACATATTTAAAGTGTAGTGTGCATTTTTAATTTCCAACTGATTTTAATATTTATGATATTTGTTTGAACAAGTCGCGATGTCATGCACTTGTTTGTTTTTATACATATTGCCAATCGCGTCACATGAAATGCACCCGCGACTTATAACATATTAATTTTATTATTATTTGAAGTTTTGATCGAGTCAAGGGAAACGCGCACTCGAATTGGGATTTATGTATTATGACTATTCCATAGGAACCGCACTCATAGTCATGATGATTTATTCAGTTACCGCACCTAAAGCAAGCTACAATGTTACTGTGTTGTTCATTATTCTTCCTAAATTTTGAGATTATTGTTGTCACACCTCTTTTTTACGGCGCTCACACCCCGGCGAAAGGGATATAAACACAAAAAGAGTTTTTCCAATTAAAGGACGATTGAGACGGGATTCTTTTATTAAAAGATTCAGAGTCGCCACTTGGGAGATTTATGG